>ML778981.1:118754-179325 GCA_009831015.1 Picea engelmannii
CAGAGAGAGCTGGAAACGTTATGAAACATTGCCAGAGACCAAAAACGTTATGGAAAGATATGCCACGATTGCCAGAGATCAAAAACGTTATGGAAAGAGATGCCACGCGTGGCCAGAGATTGGAGACGCTATGTAAAGAGATGTCATGTATTGCCAGAAGGTTGGAAAAATGTTGGAAAACGTTGGACAAACGTGAGGCTATGCTCGAGAAACGAAAAGATGTAGAGAGCCATGCGTGGGGGGATCTGAAATGTGATAGAGTTGTTATGCTTGGGAGATGATAGAGACAGAGCATAGGGTAGAAGAATAAAGGAATGAGAGTCTCCCAGCAATTGTATTGTCCTTCTCATCTTCAATAAAAATAGTGAGAGTTTCAGTGATACGATTCTTGTTATTTCCATTTTTCTTTCGCTGTAGGTTATTCATTTTCAGTATGCATTGAGTTAGAGAACGGCCTGTTGACAGAGAAGGCAGGGCCCCCTTCGCTGGAAACAGAGCTGATACATTGCATTTACAGTAGACTCTACCTTCAGATTTGAATATAATTTCTCAGCAAAGATTTGATTTCACTTTACATTGCCAGATTTCTCTTTGATTTCATAGAACANNAGTAGCATTTCATTTCATTGCAACCGAGGGTTTAGCACTATCTTTTCAGCCATTGATTTCATTTCTTCAGTTTTCACATTTAGACTGCTCAACATTCAGGAACTAGTTTGGGTATCTCATGAGATGAAGAAGTTTCTTTTGATTATAGTAGAAAGTTTCATAGGATGGTTGCTGAGTTGTGTGGAGTGATAAGTAGCAAGAACTTAGTTGTTTTCAGTTTATCTTTTACATGCATATACAGAACAGTTCCGGTTAGTACCAGGTAGTACAGAGTAGTGCAAACGCGTGCAGAACAGAGTAGAGTACAGTAGCTTCTTTCAGTGAGTTTCTTTTAGCAGTTCAGATAGTAGCTTGGCATTCTTTAAACCCCCTCTTCAGCCCTGCATTTCTTGTGCTGGTTCCTCTAAGTCTACCTTCCCGGGTTGACAATTAAATGTTGATTTACATGGTATATCTGCAGCTCGACAGACAACACTGAAAAAGGTGGAGTAGAAATCCCACAAATGGCCTCTAAAGCTCAGTTATTCTCATGGCTTCCCTGCATAAAAATGGCTTGGACTTCACCAATTCTTCATCATTCTCATGTTCTGAACTTGTTTTCCATGGAAAAAATGTTGGATTTATATAGGATTTGAGTTGGGGGTTACATCCCAACTTTTTCCCAAGATCTGGCCTCAATTTGGGCTCCAGATCCTCAAACAATGGGCAAATCCCCTTTAAAATGGCATAAATATATTAAAAAATCCAATTTCTAAAGTTAAAAATCCATTTCTGGAATAATAATAGGCATGTGCCCCTTTTCCTTCAGGCCCCTAGTCACATGGATCCATGTGTCCTTGGGCTAGTGTGACAGGCACTGAAGTTTTGGCCCACGAATCCTAGTCATACACGCCTTGGTCGGCGGGCTAGCCCCACCGACCGGGCACTTATCCCCCATACTTTGCTTTGAACCATAATAAAACTATTAAATGCCATATCACATAACAATTCATATGATAGATGGATTGGTTGGTGCCCAATGGTTAGTTTGTTGCTAGAGTGGAGGTCGGAGGTTCGAAACCGATGGAGACCAAAAAAAAAAATTGACCCGGCCTTATTGGCCTGATCCAGGGTGCCATGTGGCACCCCGTGATTGGGCCACATGTCACCACATGATTTTCCAGAGCCCCGTCATCTACCCAGACAACCGCCAACCAAGTTGTCAAGTCAACATACCACGTCAGCCTGTCTGCCATGTGTCATGCCCGGAGGAAGACACATCACTGCCAGCTCACTACCACTTGTCAATCCGTACAACCACGTGTCGAACTGTCACTGGGCCATGTCATCGTACAGACTGCCATGTCAACGTCCATACAGTCTACATGCCAATTCCGTACCGTGCCAACTCAACCCTAAAAATTCCAAATATGCATGCCACATGCCAGCCTCTAGTGTTGCCATGTCAACCTCTGGTGTTTCCATGTCAACATGATGACATCATCTGTCATTTCATACTGATGTCAGCAGTACAGACTATTGACTGTTGATTTTGACTTTTTTTTCTGTTTGGGAAAAACTTCAAATCGTGATAACTTCGCCATACAGAGTCCATTTTTAAAAAAGAATATATTGTCGGAATCGGCACGATGAGAACTATGGGATGGTGTTGGTTTTATCTGAATATGAGAACTTTGAATTTTCGGCCTTTTTGGATCCATTTGGATCACACCTCCCCATTGACACCTTTTGGTCCTCCAAAAGGATATTAACCAGACATCAAGTGCGGGATAGGCCTCCCCACTTGTCCTTTGTCTATCAAATCTGTCATGTGCACCTCTCACATCATAATCAATTGCAAAACAACCATGATAATTGAACACATATTGTTAGCCATTTGCATTTGTTCACATCTTTCTAAGCCCACTACCATGGATGTAGAAAACATTAGCAGTGATAACCATATCAGAAACATGATTAAAAATGAACCAACATGTTTGTTATTCTCTGCAGGTCTACATAAAAAAAAAAACTCATCTTGAAGCAAAGTATGGCTAGATCTACATGCTACAACCATTTTAGTTTCTTGCTTAAGATCAACTGCTTCATTTGGTACAATCATAGGTGTATTGCTTGCATAAGTTGTCTTCTTTAATTGTCGCATGGATCTATGTGTCCTAGGGCTAGTGTGATAGGCACTGAAGTTTTGGCCCATGGTTCCTGGTCATACGACCAGGTGCTTATCCCCCATACTTTGCTTTAAACCATAATAAAACTATTATATGCCATATCACATAACAAGTCATATGATAGCTGGATTGGTTGGTGCCCAATGGTTAGTTCATTGCTAGAGTGGAGGTCAGAGGTTTGAAACCGATGGAGACCAAATAAAATTTTGACCCAGCCTTATTGGCATGATCCAGGGTGCCACGTGGTGCCCTATGATTGGGCCATGTGTCACCACATGATTTGTTGGAGTCTCATCATCTGCCCAGTCAACCACTAACCGAGTTGTCGAGTCAGCATACCACGTCATCCTATCTGCCACGTGTCACACTCAGAGGAAGACACATCACTACCAGCTCACTACCACATGTCAATCCATACAGCGACATGTTGAACTGTCATTGGGCCATGTCATTGTACAGACTGCCACATTAGCGTCTATACAGTCCATGTGTCAATTCTGTACCGTGCCAACTCAGCCCTGAAAACACCAAATATGCATGCAACGTGTCAGCCTCTGGTGCTACCATGTCATCATGTTGATGTCATCATGATGTCATGCTGATGTCATCTACCATTTCATGTTGATGTCAGCAATACATACTGTTGACTTTGACTTTGACTTTTTTGCATGTTTGGGAAAAACTTCAGATCGCGATAACTTCGCCATACAGAGTCCATTTTCGAAAAAGAATATGCTGTCAGAATTGGCACTACGAGAACTACACGATGGCGTTGGTTTCATCTAAATCCGAGAACTTTGAATTTTTGGCCTTTTTGGATCCATTTGGATCTTTAATCCACGAACTGCTTCATTATTTCTTGTTTGCAAAGACTTCATTCTCCTAAGCTAGGATTGGTCTACAAAGGCATAAGGATCTCACATGAAGTGGATATCCTCCTTCTCAAAGAGTTCTCACAACATGTGGCTCATTATCCCATCCTTGGACTTACAAGGCTTTCTTAATAAGGACTTTCTAATATGCTACAGAGAACTCAAGTGTGGATGTCACTATCATCTCCACCTCGAAAAACTGAAACTTTTGATTGTAAACACTCTATAGTTTCATAGATGCTCAATAGCACTACATTACAGATTGACCCATCCTAGAACTGACTTTATGTTATGTCGCACAACCCCAGGTGTAACTATCATAATCAGCTCTACCTTGAAAAACTAAGACTTTTGACTATAAACACCCTATGACTCCCATAGATGCCCAATGGCACTGAATTAGAGCATACAAAAAGGACCACATTCGTAAGCAAATTCCTTGTTTACTCTCTCTCAACAAGATTACAAATACTCTCTACAAAAGTCTCTCGAGGCTCTCTAAGAGCTCCTCTCAAAATGCTCCTCAAAAAGCTTCATAAAAAACTATAGCATAAAAGAACTCGGCTCGGAGTTCTTGGCAACATGGCCATGTCTCATACAATATAATTCGGCTCAAAGTTTTGGCACCATAGCCATGTGTGGTGCAATGGAAAAGCACTTAGTTTATATAGAGAAGGTCGGCGGGTCTAATCCCACTCGATCCACTATATTCCCGATAGCACATTTATTAACACTTAAATAATATATTCCCACGGGCTTTCACAAAGGGAACTTGTTGGCGCAACGGTCAGGATGTATGGTTGTCAATGAACCTGTCCGGGGTTCAAGCCCCACCAACAGCATACTTTATGTGTTATATTACATAAATAATGCTTTAAATGGAATATTCCAGCTAACCATAACAAGACCCATTAATATCCTAGTGGTTAAGTCATTGGTTTTTTACTCTGGAGGTCTTGGGTTTGATTCCCTTCAGTCATTACATAACAAATTTTTGACATAGGCCATATTAGGAAAATTCAGAGTTCCATGTGGCACCATTTATTGGTCCACGTGTCACTTTATTACTAGTCCACCTATTGTACAGTCACATTCCACATCAACATCCAATCAAGACTGCGTCAACCTGCTATGTCAGTCGGCGTTTGCCCAGTCAACCTGCTATGTCAGTCGGCGTTTGCCCAGTCAACCTACCACGTAAGTTGTTTGTCCAGTTCCATGTCATCATATGTATAGTGCCACGTTAGCATTCGTACATTCCACGTGTCATGTATGTACAATGCAAGGTCAACATCCATACTTCCACATGTCATCCTTGTTGTGATGCGACATGTCATCCCTGTCCAACCTTTTTGCTTGTTTCACCGAAACTTCAGAACACCGTAACTTTCTCATGTGATGTTTGTTTGAGCCTGTTCAAGTTGTGTTGCAAATTTCTCATTGAACTCTATGCAATGGAGTCATTTTCATCAGCATTTGAGACTGTCAATTTTTTAGCTTTCTCAAATCCATCTGGATTAGATCATGTACATACTTTTTCAACAAAGAGACATGAAATACATTGTGCACATTCATGGAAGCAGTCAATGCAATCATGTATGCCACTGGCTCTATTCTCTCCAATATCTCAAATGGATCACATAATTTGGCTGCTAGCTTTGTACAACTGCCCAAATTTAATGAGCTCTTCTTCGACTTCACTTTCAAAAGTACATGCTCCCCCACTTTAAATTCTCTATCCCTCTTGTTCTTATTTGCATAACTATTTTGTCTATCTTGTGTTGCCTTCAAAATATGTTTAATTTTAACCATCTGGTCTTCCATATCCTTGAGAAGTTATGGCCCAAGTACTACTATGTTTGTTGGGTTGTCCCAACTCATTGGAGTATTGCATTTTCTACCATACAAAGTTTCAAATGGGCTTATCTTCAATGAAGCTTGATACCCATTATTATAGGAAAATTCAACCAAATGCAAGTAGTCTTCCCACTTAGATGGCCTATCTATCACATACATTCTCAGCATGTCTTCAATCACTTGGTTTAATCTCTTTGTCTTCTCATCTAACTATGGGTGGTATGTTGTGCTAAAAATTAGATTTGTACTAATTCCTTTAAATAATCCTCTCCAAAAGTTTGAATTAAACTTTGTATCTATGCATGAAACAATTTCCTTAGGTATTCCATGCAACCTAGCAATCTCCCTCATGTAAATTTTTGCAATAATAGTTGTTGTATGAGTCATTTTTACTCGAACAAAATGAGCAGTCTTTGTTAATTTATTCACCACTACCATTATTGAATCTTGTTGTCTTGTCGTCCTGGGAAATTTAGTAATAAAATCAATGGTTACCACTTCCCATTTCTACTTTGGAATTGGAAATGGTTGTAGCAAACTTATTGGTTGTCTATGCTCAACTTTCACTCTCTAACATTCCATACATCTGGAAATGTAATCAGGGACATCCTTCTTCATTCATGGCAAAAAATGTTGGCTTCTTATTGCTACAATTATTTTTTGGTAACCGAGATGTTCGACATATGGAACATTATGCACTTCTTTTAATGTCAGATTCCTAAGTTCTCTGGAATTAGGAACATAAATTATATTTTAATGGATAAGAACTCCATCTTCTTTCATCTCATATCCTTTAAATTTATGTTGTCAATTTTCTTGTTGTAAGCTTTTCTTTACCTATAGGTAATGTTGATCTGTAAAAACAATATCTAAAATTTTGCTCTTTGAATCTGAACTATGCATATTAATGGTTGTAGCATGCATGAGATCTATCATTTTGTGGAGTGCATTAACAACTTTATTTTCTTTTCCTTTGGTATGCTTGATGTCAAAGTAATACTCACTTAAAAATTCCAACCATCTTTTCTGCCTGACATTCAAAGTTGGTTGCTCAAAAAGATATTTCAGACCACTATGATATGTCCTTAATTCAAGTTTCTTCCCCATTAAATAATGCCTCCACATATTCAATGCATTTACTATGGCATCAAGCTCCAAATGATGGGTGGCATAATTCCTCTCATGTTCTTTAAGTTTTCTGGACTCATAACTAATGACATGTTCATTTTGAATGAGGACTTCATCATGTCCTTCTTTGCAAGCATATGCGCATACCACAAAATTTTCATTCGGGTAAGCAATCTTTAAAATAGGTGCACTAGTAAGTAACTCTTTCAACAAGATAAAATTTTCTTCACGCTATATTGTCCATTATTTAAAATTTCATATTTATTATTTTTAATATTTAATATTTTGTAATTTTATTATTTGATAATTATTAGGTTTACAATCGCGTGTATTTATACACACAAATGAATATAGTCACATCCATATTGTCATACGGATGTGACTTTACAGTAATGATATATCTAATAATTAATGGAGTTTGTAATATACAATAAGGTATGTTACAAGTCATCCCTTCTTAAAAATCTATATCCTCGAAGCATGGGTAAAGATGAATGCTTGGACCCAATCAGGCATGACCAATTGCTCTTCCTTGTTTTCATTGATGTACTTGTTCATGATCTCCATTTTCATGAAGTCGGAAGGTTCTGTCCTTTGTGAATGCAAATCCAACATAAAGTCCACCAACTCATGGGTTACCATATCCACGAACGCACACTGCTTTGAATGAACATATCTCACATCAAGAACCAAGTTCCTCCTAGACGAACTCATGAGCAAAGGCTCAATGTACTGAGTCAAAATATCTTCAAAAATATTTCTCATAGACTGTGTTGATGCATGTATCGTTGGCTTTGTCAAGAAGAGAGTATTCGACTCATCATCTTTCGTCTGATCCCACCATGGAATGGATTTCCTATTGTGTTTATAATCGTGTTCATTAAATCTGGTCTCAGGATTACATCAACTACCATACGGAAAATAATCCTTCTGCGTGTATCTCTCATTGCAGTAATAACTAATTAGCTCAAGGCTCTTGAATCATCCACTATAATAACTTGGCCTTGTTGTTGTTTCCATGAAGATCATAACATGATGTAACCCTACCCCCAAACCATCAAATATTGTTTTATCTTTTGAATATAGTTGCAAAACAACTGAGACAAAGCCCTCACTTGCAAGTTGTGTAATGGCATATGATTCGTCTGAATCCACGATTGCATGTATGACAACCTCACGTGTGTAAGGAAGTTCAACTTTCTCGGATAACACCTTTTGGAAAAGCGATTTCAATATTCGGACTGGGATATGACTGGGAAAATTCTAGATAGATAGCAGGTCAGATGTGTTCCTCACCTCAAACTGAATTATATCGTCAGGTTCTTCATGGATAGCCTTAGTGTGAGGAGTCTCTCTACACAAAATGAACTCCCACAGAATAGAGGACCTTTGAGATCCACCCTTAACAGGTCTACCATATATGTTGTATACCCAATCTCATTTAAGCATATTTTCAACTATAATCTTTGTTATCAAAATACATTGTTTCTTATTCATGTTCATATTCATACGGTCATATTCATTTTCGTCATCACCAGTGAATATCTCTACTTGATCCACGCTCTTCATCTTTTTATCGTTTGCTACACCCTTACAAATAACAATCCTTTGTGCTCTGACCTTAGAAAAATCATAAGCGATCTGCCATGATCTAATCTCAACACTAACATTACTATTGTTATGATGTTGGACACTACCCAACTGCTTAAAAGATTGAATCTCGAACTATAGTGCTTTAATGACATCATCATTTTCATCAAGGAGAAGTTTGAGAGACATCTTTTCCTGTTGGGTGTATGATTGTATTCTCTTGGGTAGAGAGGCTTCTATTTTCATCTCATGTTTTTATTTCTGCAAACGGGAAGTCATGGAAATATATTTCTTTGTTGCATCCACATAGGTGCTCCTCTCTTCATCGAGCTCATATTGTAGTTGCTCATTCACTTGGTGTTTCCTTCGAAGGGCATCCCTCAATGCTTTAATATTACAAGTCTTTAAATTATTATCCTCTTCATCTTGTAAATCAGTTCTCGTGTCATTGACAAAATCTTCTTCACTCTCTTCTTCATCTTCTTCAGTGACAACATCAATGAACTGAGACAACGAGATTCGGGAAAAACACGATATTTGGGTTTGGAGGAAACCCCTCTTCTTCAAGTATGCCAAGATTGTTTTCTCTATTTGTTCTTCTCTTATTTCATTCACATAATTCCTCAATTATTCAAGAGTGGCACTCATATTTTCCACAATGCTTTTAATCTTCGTGTTTTCACGAATGACATTTACAGTTTCCATACTGAATGTATGTGACTTCAATTTTTTTATGTCCAAGGTTTTGCTCTAATACCAATTGGAAGTTGAAGACTAGATATATATAAAATATATATTTAATATTTAATAATTTTATTATTTGATAATAAATAAGTTTACAACTGTGTGTATTTATACTCACAAATGAACATAGTCACATCCATATTGTCCAATGGACATGACTTTACATTAATGGCATAACTAATAATTAATGGAGTTTGTAATATACAATAAGGTATATTACATCATCCCCCTTTTCCCAAGGAGTCTTCCCTCTTGGATTCATTCTTAGTAGGTTAATCTTGTTGATTTGTATTAGGACTCTTTCTTTTGAAAGGAGGTTTGAATCCCTTCCTTCTCTGATAAGATTTCTCTTTCTTATTATCCTTCCAAGACTTCTGCAAATATTCTCTGCCCTTGCCTTGCTCATACAAGTACTTAGCCTTTCTAATGGTCTATGTTAAAGTTCTAGGCTCATCATAGTAAATCTTATATTTATAAAAACACGGCAATCCACTCATAATCCTTTGTATGTTCACCTTCTAATCCTTGATAAACCCCACATACTTCAACAAATCCAAGAACTTCTTTTCATATTCTCCCATGGTCATTCTCCCCAACTTGCATTCAAAGAACTCTTGCATATTCTTGTCATAACAGTGCTCTAAAAGATACTCCTTCTGAAAATATTTCTTGAATTGCTTCCAAGTGATTCTACTCTCATTAATGTGCTCAACTTACTTCAACTGATCCCACCACATAACAACTTTTCCATGCAAATGGTATGTGAAAATTCTAGATGCAGGTTAGATGAATAGTTATGCAATTGAAAATACTTTCTGATTCCAAGCAACCATGCTTCAACATCATCTTCCCTTTCTCTTTCACCATCAAAGTATGGTGGCTTAATCTTCCTAAGCTCTCCCTGCAAACTATCCAACTCATATCTTATTATTTGATGCCTAACAGGAGACACATAGGGACTGCTCCTTGAATCTTCATATGCATAAAACTTCCTAGATGAGTAAGGAGGTGAGTGATGTCTATGGGTTCTACTAGCACTTCTTGAGTGATTGGGTCTTCTATAGATATATCTTCTTTTATGATGTCTACCTTCTCCCTCATGTCTTGAACCTAATCCATTATTCACGTACCTTTGCAACTAGTTTAGGATTTGCATCATTTGAGCATTTAACTAATTATGTTCTCTCATTATCATCTTTTTTTCATCCCTGTAACTCTACACTTCCATTCTAAGACTTCTTGTAGAGTTGGTTCCAATCTGCTACTATGTCCATTAGATTTTGTCTCATCATTACCCACAGTGATATTTTGACCTTTTGCTTCTCTCTCATGACTGTAGGTTCTTTGTGCATCCTCCATAACTCTAATATGCAATCATGGGCTTGAATTGATCTACTTGATCCTATGATTCTACAAAACGTGCAAGAAATCATTTTTGTTAGAATTATACATGTTATAAAATTTTCAATTAATGCTATAGGTGTTTCTTCTTCTTAATTCATGAAGAATTATATCAGTATTCTCCAACTTATAATAATCCCAAGTTATTCTCCTTTGCATTAGACTTCCAACGATTATTCTTCTACCCCAATCTAATCTTTGGCTTCTTGTAAAAAAAAACATTTTCACCCCATTTGTACATTTTCTCCACTGGTGCAATTTCACTCGAAGGCCAACGTCTGTCAACTGCAGAAGAAAATATATCAAGAATCAAGAAAACTTGTGTATCAAGAACTAATAATACTCATGATGGTGAACACACAACAACCTTTAGATTGTTTGGAGGATTCAGAGGAACCACGGTATTGTTTATTGGAGGTCGACGTTCCGAGTCCATATCAGGACCCATCATCAGGACATGTAAGCCTGGGTAAAGAAAAACCTGAATAGCGGAGATATATAGTAAACCTACGGGAGGTGGAGAATTCTAAAGTTTTGAAGTCGGCTCTAAAAACCTAGAATTTTTTATTAAAAGGATTAGGGTTTTTTTTATTAAATTATTAATTGATTGTAAAAAAAAAATAATACATCATTTATAAAGTTTTATTAATGTTAAATTTAGAATAAATTTCTTAAATTTTTATAAAAGTGTTAGGGTAAAATTAATTATATTAAAGTAATAGTTATTAATTGTATTCAAGTAATGATTATTAATTATATCAATTGTGTTAATTGCATTTAATTGTATTAATGTGATGATTATTAGTTTTATTTAATTGTATTAAGGTAATAGTTTATTGATGTAATGATTAGAATAAATTTTATTTTTATTTTCAAAATTTTATGTGTTAGAGCAATATTAATTATAGGATTTAAGGTTTTAAGGGAAAAAAAGAAAAGGTTATTAATGTTGAAAAGTTGTTTTTAATAGAGGAACCTAGGTTTTAGGGTTATTAATATTGAAAAGTTGTTTTTAGTTAAAATAAAGGGACCTAGGTTTTAGGGTTAAAGAGTAAATTACCTGGTACGTCTTTCTTGGGTCAAAGGAATCAAGTTTTCATTGATTTCTAGGCCACTGTCTATGTTCAAGTTGTTACAGTGTTTAAGGATTTCAATAGCTTCTTTGATTCTATGTTTGAAGAAGTGATCTTCCTTGGCTAAAATTTGTGTGTCTCATAGGCGTATGTGGTGTTTGGATGAAAAGGAGTGTTCGACTAAAGTCGAGGTGCGCATATGTTTGTTTTTTATATCTGCTCCATGTTCTTTGATTCTGATTTGAAAGGAACGACCAGTTTATCCTATGTAGCATTTACCACATGAACATTCTATTTTGTAAACGCCTTTACATTTCCTATGGTTAGGTTCATCTTTAATGGACTTCATTTTCTGTTCAATGGTTTCTGTGGGTTTAAAGGAGGTCTTAATCTCTTTCTTTCTCGGGACATTGGAAAATCTGTTAGTTATTCCTTAGATATAAGGGAGGTAAGTTGTAGTACCGGGGGGTTGGTTGTTAGGTGATTTAGGTCCTTTACTTTCTCTATATAGGGATTTGTTTATCATTTTCTTAATGTCTTTGTCCTTGTAGCCTATGCTCTTGAAAACCCTACATAGGTGATCTTTTTCCTGAACTAGGTTATTGTCATCGGAAATTCTTAAGGCTCTTGTGGCTAGAGTGGTCAGGATGCCTAACTTCTAGGTTGGGTGGTGATGAGAGCTAGTGTGAAGGTAGTTTTCTGTGTGGGTCTTTTCCTATAGACTTTATGTCTAAGACTCCCATCTTCTTTCCTTTTGATTAGTACGTCTAGGAAGGGAATGCTACCATTTTTTTCAAGTTCCATTGTGAATTTGATGTCTTTAAACATATCGTTGAGATGTTGGAAGAATTTATCTAGTTCATCTTTACCGTGGGGCCAAAGTACATTTGTATCATCAATGAATCTCTTCCATCTTAATGGTTTAAGAGGAAAGGAATCTAGGGATTTTTTCTCGAAGTTTTCTATGAAAAGATTAGCGACAATGGGAGAAAGTGGGGATCCCATGGCTCCACCGCTTGTTTGTTCATAGAATTCACCTTGATAGCTAAAAAATGTGGACCGGAGACAAACCTTTGCTAGTTTTGTTGTTTTTGGGTCTGTCGCTTCATTAACAACATGGATGGCTTCATCTAGTGGGATATTGGTGAAGAGGGAGACAATGTCAAAGCTAATAAGGATTTCCTTGGGTTTTGTTTTCTCATTCTTGATGATTTTGAAGAAATCATTAGAGTCCTTAATGAAGGAGTCTGTATGACCTGCTAAGGGGCTAAGGATTTTTGTTACATACTTGGTCAGTTCATGCACATGGAGCAGAATAAAAAAACATGGAGCAGATATAAAAAATGAATTTATGCGCACCTCAACTTTAGTTGAACACTCCTTTTCATCCAAACACCACATACGCCTAGAAGACACAAAAAATTTAGCCAAGGAAGATCACTTCTTCAAACGTAGAATCAAAGAAGCTATTGAAATCCTTAAACACCCTAACAACTTGAAGAGAGACAATGGCCTAGAAATCAGAGAAAATTGGATTCCTCTGATCCAAGACAGACGTACCAGGTAATTTACTCTTTAACCCTAAAACCTAGGTCCCTCTATTTCCACTAAAAACAACTTTTCAATATTAATAACCCTAAAACCTAAAACCTAGGTTCCTCTATTAAAAACAACTTTTCAATATTAATAATATTTTCTTTTTTTCCCTTAAAACCTTAAATCCTATAATTAATATTGCTCTAACAAATAAAAAGTTGAAAATAAAAATAAAATAATAATTAAAAATAAAATTTGTTCTAATCATTACATCAATAAACTATTACCTTAATACAATTAAATAAAACTAATAATCATCACGTTAATACAATTAAATACAATTAGCACAATTGATATCATTAATAATCATTACTTGAATATAGTTAAGAACCATTACTTTAATATAATTAATTTTACCCTAACACTTTTATAAAAATTACGAAATTTATTTTAAATTTAACATTAATAAAACTTTATAAATGATGTATTAAAATTAATTAAAAAAAATACAATTAATTAATATAAAAAAAAAAAACCTAATCCTTTTAATAAAAAATTCTAGGTTTTTATAGCCGACTTCGAAACTTTAGAATTCTCCACCTCCCGTAGGTTTACTATATATCTCTACTCTTCAGGTTTTTCTTTACCTAGGCTTAGATGTCCTGATGATGGGTCCTGATATGGACTCGAAACATCGACCTCCGATAAACAATATTGTGGTTCCTCTGAATCCTCCAAACAATCCCTCCCACAGAACTCTTACTATTCAAAACATTTAGGTTATAAATCTGTTGCTCCAGTATGATTCTACAATAATCTAGAATCTGCAACTTTGTCCTTTTTACATTTTTTTTTCTGGACTTAAATTTTTTGGCAAAACTGGTTATCTGTCAACCTGTGCATGTATGGAAAAACTTCACTAAACTAAATTTGTTTGTCTTGATGAGTATAAAAAATTTTAAGTAAATAAAATTTTCCAGATTTCCAATCTAGGATCACTTTCCCTCTGAAAATCCCCAAAATCCCCAAAAAGTGGTATGGAATAGTGGATTTTGGCTTGTTTGAACATCCTTATTCCAAACCCCTTAGAGTTTATTCAATTCATTCATGGTTTGTTTCCATGTATGCTTTCTGGAATCTCTTCTAGAATTTAAACTTAATATGGATCTTTGTCACTAAACTCGACCCAAATCTTTAAAAACCACTATTTTGCAATTTTTTACAACTCCAAGCGAAAATGGACAGTGGCCCTCTCTTATTACTTTTGTATCCCTCCTTACTAAGAACAAAATCCAACAGTTTCATCTCAATATGACTTAATATTCTCTAGTTATGGCCAAAATTGTTGATTTTTTGGTAGTTGCGAGAGGTATTAACCTCCATGTGTAACCTATGACTTAGAATAGAATATTTTGGAAGCAAGTGAACCATTAAAAATATGTGTGGAAACCCTAGAAGACAAGTCGACCTAGAAGAATAAATAGTATTAGAATATTATCTTCTAGAAATACAAGTCGACTCCATAGGAAAAAGATAAATAGAAAATATAATTACCAGAAATTCAAGTCGGCCCAGCCAAAAAAGTCGATGGAAATATTAATATAAATAGAGGATGTTTTGGCTCATTTGGATACCCAGTTAGAGCATAGGTCTTGTGTAGAGCTACAATTGCAGTTGTAAGGAGGAATAAGGGTGTATGGTCATCTCTTGGTCTTGGCTTCTCTCTAGCACCATCAAGTGATTCTTTTGGTGATTCTCTTGGTGAAACTCTCGGTGATATTCTTGCTAAGTATGGCATAAGGTTGAGAGAGTAGTGCAGCTACAGTTGTTGCAGTCTTGTATGTCACTTATTATATGGATATGGAGACTCTCTCTCTCTTATGTGCTACCATTGGAGAAGGAGCACTCTACTTGTCTTGAGTTGTCGTTGCAGTTAGCAGCTAGGGCTTATTTGTTGGTTTTGGAGTAGGCTTGCCAGAATTATTCTAAGTAAAGGTTAGTATGCTTGAGGGTGGCATATGTGAATTCCTATGGTTGGGTGACAATGATGTGACATTGTCTATGGTTAAACAAGCATACCAAAATTTCAACATGGTATCAGAGTTGGTTTCCTTCGTAACAGTCTAACCATTGGAAGGAAGATCCTTAGTTGTCAGTTGCTTCATGCCAGTTGCAGTGTGAGTTGTAGCACCGGTTACAGTGCCAGTTGCAGCACCAATTGCAATGCCAGTTGGAGCACCACCTATAGTGTCAGTTGTAGCACCAGTTGTAGTGCCAGTTGCAGTGCCAGTTGCAGCACCAGTTGTAGTGCCAGTTGCAGTGCCATTTGCAGCACCAGTTGTAGTGCCAGTTGCAGTGCCAGTTGTAGCACCAGTTGCAATGCCAGTTGCAGTGCTAGTTGCAGCACCAGTTGCAGTACCAATTGCAGTGAAAGTTTATGTGAAGTGTTGGGACTAATTTTTGGTTGTCCTAGTGCACCTTACCCTAGCACATCTTTGACTACATTTATATTACAAGTTGGAGCACCTTTGAAGTTTTAAGGTTCGTCGTTGCTTGTCGTTGTTGTCGGATGGTGCCACTACCTGTCAATGTTGTCGGAGGTATGTACTTATATATCTTTAAATCGTATCACTATTTTGAGTGTGATTGCAAGAGAAGGGATCTCTTACAATCGTAGGTCCAGAGGGATCTCAGACCCAACACATTCTGAGGAACAACGCACTCCAAGTTTGATTGTTTTCATATGCCTCTAGTTGTTATGGCATTATTGTAATCTTATGAACATCTAGTTGTATTTTGATCTATTGATGTTATAGTAACCTATGTTCAAAGTTAAAGTTATAATTTGACTCTAGTCAAAGTATTAGATTGATTAAGGTTGAGATTTTAGAGTTTATTTGCATTATATTCTCTAACTCAGATTTCTGTCAAGAAAGCATATTGTCTTAACTACAGGGGACAGGTTGAAGAGAATACTTGTCATCTTGAGTGAAGAAGACTCAGAATAAAATCAACAACACTCGTTCTTGAAGATAAGACTCCATGTTTCAGGTTTGATTGATTAAATTAATAAGTTTCCAATTTGCGCATTTCAAGTTTGATAATTTCTACATTACTAGTTGTGACAACAATCCTTGAAAGTTTCTATTATTGTTAGATACAATGAACACTTGGCAACATGTGAGTACTATTCATATAAATGCTTATTGTACTTGGTCGCAACATGAACTAACATCTCCTCTAGGAGATATTTCTTGTTTTGCTTCTAGGCAGGTCACCTTGGTAATAATATGATGATTACCATGAGATTGCCTTTTTATTCTTGTTGACATAGACATGTTCTTATGAAAATGATATTATACTTTTTGTTCTTGTTTTCTTGTTCCGGACAGGTTACCATGGAGGAATGATTGATCACAACACTACAAGAGTGTTGTTGCTATTTCTTATTATTGTATTTTTATTTTGGTTCTTGTTCCAGACAGGTCACAAGCAATAGCTCTGAGAAGGAGCTATTGTGATTATTGTTCTTGTTCTTGTTTTTATTATTAGAAGAGTATTATTCTTGTCTATTGTTTTTCCCTTTGGTGTCCTTGTTCCAGGCAGGTCACAGATGATAACTCTGAGGGAAGTTATAGTGAAAGTTGTAGGAGACAACATATTAAATGGTATCTAGCTTGAAAAATGGAGAAGACTATCCAGATAAGAAGTTGTATACACGACTGTATACATCCATGTACCAAAGAAGAAGAACACGAAGAAGGGTACTTTTGAGAGATACATAGTATCTCATATGGAGATTGATTGTAAGGAGCAGAAGGGTCCAAAGATGACTAAACAAATCCCTCTAGTGCAGTTGATCACTCTTCATATCATCGAGAAGAGTTAGTAGAGCCAGAAGGGCCTACCCAGAATTGTTGCAATAACCAAGAAGAGACCAGCGTGGTCCCATGAAAGTTTGCAGGATGCAAAATTGATGATTCATATCATGAGGAGAATATGGCTCCAAAGATTATACATACTCAAAGGGTGTAAAGCTTCAAAGGGAGAATGGAGACTCAGACACTTTCAGATTCATATGGAATAGGGAGACGTCTTCTAGAACTAACAAATAGATGCCATGGGTTGAGAAGACTAGATCGAAGCTTCGGAGGCCTCGAGGAGATATGAGATCTTATGGGAAGATTCCCTTGCTTCAATAGTCTTTTCTATAGTGATCGAGGAGGAAGCCAGTCAAAAGGACTGGGATATATATATTTTCCTTGGTTATGAGACTATAAGGGAAGCCAGTGATGACTTCCAAGTTGATCTACAAAATCAAGCATGTTGTAGATAAATATCCTAGAGATGTACAAAGTCTGGTTTGTGTCCAAAGGATTCTCCCAGCAAGAGGGAGAAGACTATGATGAGACACTTGCTTCAGTACATTTCTATCGACAAACAGGTGGTAGATGTGTTAACCAAGACTCTGTCAGGGACAAGCTTGGAGTGGTCCAAATGTTTTTCTCCATTAGTGAGAATTGATGTATTCCCTAGTAGTGGGAAGTGATGTGATCCCTAGTAGTGGGAGCTACCCCAACCCAGGTTGGTATGCTACTCCAACACACGCTGGTATGTTACCACAACGCAAGTTGTGTTAAGCCCTAAATATTGGCACATTACCCCTTAATTAGGGCATATTACATTGGTATTGTTATTTTATTTATATAGGCTTGGGTCCATTAGTTGTAATTGTAACTCAATCTCCTATATATACCAAGGAGACCTTTTCATTTGGAATCATCTCGTATTGGTAAATTTATGTGGTGTATAAGGATGTTGCCCCCTCGAAGAGGCTTATTATTTGAAATTCTCTCTTTGTCAAGGTGTTGAGTACTTATTCTGAGGTTTTTTATGCTATTTTGATATTTGGTTCTTAACATTTAGTATTAGAGCTCAAGGTCTTTGGGTTTCGTTGATGCGTCTAAGACACCTTGGAATTTTTGCTATAACTTATTTTGTATGGAGTTTTAGAAGGAACCCCTAGGAGGATATTAAAGAGATGGATCAAGGTACTTGGGGTTCAAATTTCATCTCATGAGACCTTATACTTTCAGAGATATAGCATGTGTAAGATAGGGTTCTGGAATCATCTTGAATTTAGTCATCGCAAAATGTTTGATATAAAAAAAAAATTGTGATGTTTTAGACACTGAAACCCAGAGTACATTCATATAAATTATCAAGGTATTTGTGATAAAAAAATTAGCTTCCGGGTCATCCTAATTTTGTAGACACACCCTGTGTAAGATAGGATAGTTGATTAGTCATATTAACTAGTCTCAAACAATTGTTCCGAGTAAAAAAATGATATCTTATTCAGTGTGCATCCAAATTAAGTGAGACTAGTTGCATTAGACAGTGGATAGTCTATAGTATTTCTGGTGCAAGTTTCAGAATCAAATATCAGATATTGTGTGCTTGGCACACTTTACAAGTACACTCTCCTGGAAGGGCCAAAAATTAGCAAGGTGTGGGTAAGTTACCATAACTTCCACTTGGCACATCCGATTTTGATTAGAACTATGGCATTACAAAGAATACATATCAGAGAACTATAGAACGAAATTTTTAGACCCATAAGGGATGAAATTATGGATGTACAACACAAGAAAGATCATCTAGCAAAACCACCTCGAAATCAAGGTTTAAAAGTGATACTTGGCCAACATGCCACCAAAAAAGGGAACTTCTACACCAAATAATCCTTCAAACAGTCCTTCTTGGACTCTTGATGAAGGTGAAGAAATGCACAGGGACATAATTGATTTACAAAACAAGGCAGTAACAAAAGATGAACTACAAAGGATGATGGATTCAACTGAAGCTAAGTTGGAAGCAATAATGGATACTAAGATGGATGGTTTAAAAAGGGAGATCATGGAAGGATTGAAAAATTTGCTAATAGAGAGGCCACCTGAAAGTGAAAATGTATCCCATGAAATTCATGATGAGGACCAACCACTTTCCTAAGATAGATATGAGGAATTTTGATGGCAAGGATCCAATCACATGGATACTCCAAATGGAGCAGTTCTTTGATCTACATGATGTGCCACAGACACAAAAGGTACGAATTGCATCTTTATATTTAGAACCCAATGAATTTGTGTGATATCGATGGCTTTGTTCTCGCAAATTACTTGTCACTTGGACAATTTTCACGAAAGAAATGATAGCACACTATGAGGATAAAAGGACCAATACCTTCTTAAGCCAATTGATAAATCCCAAGCAAAAGGGTTCAGTTGCGAAACACATTGAGAACTTCCAAAGATTGGATATAAAGGTAACAGATATTCCAGATGAGCACCTAATTGGTGTATTCATAGGAACTTTAAAGGATAACATTCAACATGAGTTTTGCCTTTGGGAACCCAAATCATTGGAGAATGTGATCAGGGTGGCGAGAAATGTTGAAAGTAAAAATATGGCTATGGATACTAGAAGGACCACTCCTAACATCTATCAAGAGAATAATGTTCCTTCTTCTAAAACACCTCAACAATTTGAGGAAATAAAAGCAAAATGTTTATGCTTTAATTGTGATATCAAGTACAATAAGGGACATAAGTGTGGTGAGAAGAAATTATTCTACATAGAATGTGAAGAGGAAGAAGGATAAGAACAAGAACAAGAACCATCTCAAGATGAAAACGTAGAAGAGATTTATTCTGAAGAGTTGACATCCACCATATCATGTCATGCAACCCTCAAGAAAGGGTGAAGACGTTAAGGCCTTTCTCTGTGCTATATTGATCATCCAACCTGATTGGATAATAGAAGCAAGGGATGAATGGAAGAATGACGAAAAAGTGTGGACTCGCATTCAAAGGTTGCAGCAAGATTCTAGTGCATCAGATACATTTACATGGAAAAATGATTCACTACAGTACAAATATCGCTTATATTTATGTAAGAACTCCCAACTCAAACAAAAGGTAATCTTGGAATTGCACACCTCTCCAATAGAAGGGCACTCAGGATTTTTGAAAACCTACCACAGGGTCAAGAAGGAATTTTTTGGGGATGGCCTTAAAAGTGATGTTCAAAGGTTTGTTGTAGAATGTTTGGTTTGACAACAAAATAAGGTGGAAACAATTAAGACCTCGGGTCTTTTACAACCATTAGCCATCCCAAGTCAGCACTGGGAGGAGGTTTCCATGGATTTCATCACAGGGTTACCGAAATCTGAAGGAAATAGTGTCATCATGGTGATTTTTGATAGACTGACCAAGTAGGTACACTTGTGTGCCCTCTCTCGCCCTTTTAAAGCTAGTATAGTTGCCACTGCATTCATGGAGACAGTTCAAAAGCTACATGGAAGCCCAAAGATCATTGTAAGTGACAGAGATCCCATCTTCACTAGACATTTTTGGACATAATTATTTTCTTGTTTGGGCACTCAATTGCCTCATAGCTCATCTTATCATCCTCAATATGATGGACAAACTGAGATAGTGAACAAATGTCTAGAATTCTACCTTCATTGCTTTGTCTCTGATAAACAAACACTATGGTTCAAGTGGTTACCCTTGGCAAAATGGTGGTATAACACTTCCTTTCATACTGCAACAAAAATGACACCATTTATGGCGCTCTATGGATATCACCCACGATCCATCACTTCTTTTCTAAAAGAAAAATATAATATTCAAGCAGTGGAAGATCACATCGAGCATCAACAACAAGTTCTCTAACTCTTAAAGGAAAACCTAACCATGGCACAAAATCGCGTGAAACAACATGTAGATCAATATTGTAGTGAAAGAAATGTTGAAGTAGGGGATTGGGTGTTTATAAGACTACAACCATACAAATAGATGTCCCTCAAGCAAGCTAAGAAGGATAATAAATTATCACCAAAGTACTATGGCCCTTATAAGGTGTTGCAAAATATTGGTACTATGGCATACAAATTGGAGTTGCTTGCATCTTCATGAGTACACCCAGTTTTCCATGTTTCATGCTTAAAGAAGGTTATAGGTGACAAGATCTCAGTTCAAACTATATTGCCAGAACTTGACGAGGAAGGAAAAATCATATTGGATCCTTAAGCTATCACTGACACAAGAATTTGCCAGCTCAAGAATAAATCAATTTCAGAGTATCTCATTAAGTGGAAGAAACTATCTGTTGAAGATTCCACTTGGGAAGATGAGTATTTTATACAGAAGCATCCAGAATTACTCAAGCGTTGCTGAAAACACTTGTCTGAAGGGGATGGGCATGTTAAGCCCTAAATATTGGCACATTACCCCTTAACTAGGGCATATTATATTAGTATTGTTATTTTATTTATGTCGGCTTGGGTCCATTAGTTGTAATTGTAACTCCTAGTCTCCTATATATACCAAGAAGACCTTTTCATTTGAAATCATCTGGTATTGGTAAATTTATGCGATGTATAAGGAGGTTTCCTCCTCAAAGAGGCTTATTATCTAAATTTCTCTCTTTGTCAAGGCTTTGAGTACCTATTCTGGGGTTTTTTATGGTAATTTGATATTTGGTTCTTAACAGGTTGGTTTGCTACTCCAACACAGGCTGGTATGTTACCCCAATGAAGGTTAGTATGCTACTCCAATGCAGGCTGGTATGTTACCCCAACACAAGTTGGTATGTTACTCCAACGTAGGCTAGTATATTACCTCAGCATAGGTTGGTATGCTACTCCAACGTAGACTGGTATATTACCCCAGCGCAGGTTGGTATGCTACTCCAACACAAGCCGGTATGTTACCCCAACGCAGGTTGGTATGTTACTCCAACGCAGACTGGTATGTTAACCCAATGCAAGTTCGTACGCTACTCCAATGCAGGTTGGTATGTTACCCCAACGCAGGTTGATATGCTACTCCAACAAAGGCTGGTACACTACTCCAGTGAAATTGCATAACTTCTTATGATGTATGAATTCTTGAAATTCAACAAGACAATGGTCGAGGTGTGCAGAAGTGCAGAAGCAGTGATGATGATCGTGCCAAGAGGAATACCTTTCTCATTAAGAGGGAGAGTTAACTTTTTTTGTCAGATTTTGTGTGAGATAACGAGTTACTAGTTCTATATGAACTAGATTTCGACTTGTAGTGTCGAAAATGATTCCCAGTTAGAATGTCAATCAGTAGCATCAAAGGTTATTAGCTGGAGGGCCAACCAGTAGTGTTGGGGGTGTTTGCTAGCTAGATGGATAATGTGTGGATATGATGGTGATACTTGATTTGTTTGATCATATGATAGCATGTGTGGCTATGGTGATGTTATCTATAGACTGGTCTGCAAGGCTATGTGAGACTTTCCCATTCCATGTGAGATGGATATATTTGTTTGAGACCACTACATGAAGAACATCTTAGTTAATACCTACCCAGGTAAAAGGGAGTGTTGATGTTTTGGTACTTGCGGGGGGTATTAACCTCCATGTGTAACCTATGACTTAGAATAGAATATTCTGGAATCAAGTGAACCATTAAACAGATGTGTGAAAACTTGAGAAGAAAAGTCAGCCTAGCATAATAAACAATATTAGAATATTATCTTCCAGAAATACAAGTTGGCTCCATAGGAAAAAGATAAACATAAAATATAATTACCAGAAAGTCAGGTCAGCCCAACCAGAAAAGTCATTTGAAAGATTAATATAAATAGAGGACATTTTGGCTCATTTGGATACCCAAATAGAGCGCAAATATTGTGGAGAGTTGCAATTGCAACTATAAAGAGAAATAAGGGAGTATGGTCATCTCTTGGTATTGGTCTCGCTAGCACTATCAAGTGATTCTCTTGGTGAAACTCGTGGTGATATTCTTGCTAAGTATGGTACAAGGTTTACAAAGTAGTGCAGTTACAATTGTTGCAATTTTATATGGCATTTATTCTATGGATATGCAGACTCTCTCTCTTGTGTGCTACCATTGGAGAGTGAGTGCTCTACTTGTCTTGACTTGTTGTTGTAGTTAGCAGCTAGGGTTTATATGTTGGTTCTGGGGTAGGCTTTCCAGAATTATTCTAAGTAAGGGTTAGTGTGCTCGAGTGTGGCATATGTGAATGCCTATTGTTGGGTGATAATAATGTGACATTGTCTATGGTTAAACGAGCATACCAAAATTTCAACAAAAATAAGAAAATGGCTCTAGACTTGGTTTTTTTTTTAACTGTGGGATAGTTTTGCCTACATGGAAAATTGTTGATAAGATTGTTGATGTGGCACCACGGGTCCACATGGCACCTTGAGAGGATGTCATGTCACCTCTCTCTGACCACCTAGCTAAGCCTGTCATCCTCATGTCATCTTCCCTTTACCTTTCAATGTATGAATAATAAAATATTATTAATATGAGACCCCACCCATACCAAATGCCACATGGCACCACCGTAGTGGCCCATGTCACTAGCAGATCCCCTTTTCACTGCCAACATTCGACTGATGCCCATACATAGGCTGTGGGGATGGGCACGTCTAATCCCACACCTTATCTCCAGCGCACAAACAACTTGTCCCACCCTCAGATCTAATAGCATAGATTGGAGCATGATCAACAATCCATGATGATTTCGCATCACCAAAGTGCTAGAGGGTTAACAACGCTCCACGATATGATGGTGGTTTTTGCACATGTTACATGGCGAATTCTGATAGGTTTCGCATCACCAAGATCAATTTCAAAATCAATCCCTTTGCACTGTGAAACCACTTACCAATACGACTCATGGTATCAGGCCTGTTATCCCCATTTCCTACATATAACTGAGAAGATAATGTCTCAAGGCCCTCAGGTTGCAAACATGGAGTACCGAGACACATATGGTTGACAAAATCCACTTGCATAGACATAGGCCTACCTCACCACCAAATATCTCAGGTTCATCTTGAGGGTATCCACCACATCAGCTGGATTATGGAAGACATTAGGTCTTGCTCCATGAGGTACAAGCCATGTATCATGGTGTGTCATTTCAATATTTGAGGCATTTGAGTTTGTTGCATTTAAAATTGATTTTGATTATGTAACGCCTGCTAAGAAATTATGCTCTTTACCTTGTTTCACCTTGGTAGTTGACATTGCACCCTAGTAAATGGCCATCCTTAGGGATAGGTTTGTTATTGGGAGTTCCCCTTGTCAAGTCATCATACCATTCCCGACCATACTTTCCACTTTCCATACTTCATCCCCTCATCTCCTTATCTTTTTAGATTTTCAGGTGTATTGACCCAAGAAGGGATTGTCCCTCATTTCATGGGAAGAAGGGGTTGAAGGCCCGGATGGATTGTAACGGGAAAAACCTAAAATCCATACTATTAACCTTCCAGATGCTTGTCCAAAGAGCTCTTGAGAACAATGAAATGCTTCTCTTAAAAAATCAAAGACCTGCAAAACCAAAATTCACATTATATAAATGTTCCACTTGTTGAGGTGTGTGCATGCATGCAACGTCCCTTTCTTTCCATGCATATTGCACTCTATGTACCCCTAGCTTCAAGTGACTACATGGTACTACTCCCTAAGCTAATTGATTAACCCCTAGGGAGTACCCATTGTTTGGACCTTAATTGATTAATGACAATGAATGGGCTTGGAAAAAGGATGCATTGAAAACGAAAGTGCAACACACCCTCTACAAAGGCACCCATAAATGAGACACTACAATCCCTTGTATGTCATGAACCCCATGCCCAAGAGTCTTTCCCCCATTCATATCATCTTCTCTGCATGACTTAAAGAAGGGTTCCACTTGGGAAACACTCATAAAATTGAGGTATGATTAACCCGATAGATCGCTTTGTCAACCTTCCCATACCTACACTTGGCTAATTGCATAAGGTCTTTGAGCACTTGTTTTGTTTGATGAGGTGGTTTTTTATGCACATGGATAGGTGTCTCTTTTATTGATTTTATTTACTTATCATGATTCATCTGACTTGAGATCCTTGGAGGGCATATTCATTTTTTTTGTAGTACCTAGTTGGTGGATAGATTTGGAAGAGCAAGCCTAGTTTAGGCTTCCTTGGGGCTTGAAGCCCATAGGCTGGATATTGTGACCCACACACCAAACAATGATGGAAGCCTTTGGAGGACTGAGAGACACCTTGAAGGATCTATCCTAGCCCATCATTTTTCTCTTGAGAACAAAACGTTACACTTGAGGAGTTTGGTGTCACCCTAGGGCTAGGGTTTTGGAGGTGAATCTTTTTGCAATGGAAACTTGATGCATTTTGATGGGAGAAGGCTTGGCTTAAAGGAGGAAACCCTCCCGCATGAGAGGGCGGCCTAGAAGGCCCAATGACTTCCATTCTTTACTCCAACGACTTGCAAAAATTGTCAAAACGTCACCCTAGAAGAGGGATGACGTCATATTAGGGTTTCTTATGTTCATTTTTCAAGTTAAATTTGAATTTGATAATATAAAGGGGAAATGTAAGGGTTGTTGACCCCCTACTTTGTGGTTACCCTAAAATTAAGTGGACAAACACTTTTAGGAGGATTTGTATAAATAGAGATCAAACTCTTGTCATTTAATCATAGCTCTCCCAATGTGAGAAGACTACTTGGTTGAAATTTGCACCCTCTTTGAGCAATTTGATCTCTCTCTCTCTTGTGAAAATGTCTTATGGTGAATTCTCTTGGTGATTTGTGGAGCTAAGGTGGTGTGCACCTCTTTGGAGGTCTCTTGTGCTATCATACTTGAGTTTCACTAGTCTCTTATATATTCTCTTAGACTTTAGTGACTTGTTTAGAAACTCTTTTTATCATTTCATTTCAGTAGTTATCACTATATACTACTGATAACTGGGAAAAAAAGCTTCACTTTCTTGTCCATTAAGTTATTGTGCTCATATCTTGTGTTTTATTATATCTCAAGCAACTACAACACCCCTCCACAGGTACTCAAGCACTTGGAAACCCATCTCTGAGACTCATTTCTGAGTCATCCTCCACTCAGTAGTTTGACCTATAGCGGCTTCACTTCCTTAACCTCACTTTCCATCTCATTACCCCCTAGGGTCACCTCGGATCATTCCCCCCTTGTGTTGGACTTATCCTTCACTAAAGTGAGGGGAGGGTTTATCTAAGGTGATAGTGGGTAGACTCCCCCACCGTTATCACCATCCTATGGATTGGGTTGGGATTTACCCAACCTACAATTTGTGCGATAACATTTTGATGTCGTTGTTGAGGAAGATTTTGAATTCTCTTTCGTGCCCTAACGACACTTTGGTAAGCTTGCATCCCAAAGCCTTTACCCGAGCTTGTCTGGCGACTCCATTTGAGGGAAGTTCCCTTTTGATTTTGATGAGCATTAGTCCCATCCGACGACTCAATTGAAGTGATATCCCAGTGGTGGAAACATGGATTTGTGGTGCTTTTACGAAGCATACAAGGCCTTGCATGCCGAAACTATTGACGGGTATCTGAACAACTACTCAATTAACCAATTGGATGTCATCCCAAGGTTTGATGGTAATCCATTTTCGGTTGTAGCACACGTTGTTTAGTTTACCAGATGCATCTACTATGAGAATATACAACATGAGGATGTATGCCTACGGTTGTTTTTGTTGTCCTTGGGAAGTAAACAAAAGGATTGGATCAAGAATTCTTGCAAGCCAAGAAGTATATCTTCTTTAATGATCCCAATCAAAGAGTTCCTTAAAGAGTGGGGACCAAAATATCAAAGTCTTGAAGAGACAATTCAAGACCTAGAGGATGTTTTTTCAAGAGAAGGTTTTGACCTTGATCCTATTAAAGGTATAAGAGAAACGCTTCTTCCTGATTTTGTTGAAGTAATAATCGAAAGAAAAGAAGTTGATGACAGTAATGAGGAAAGTTTTGATTGCCTCAAGTAAAGCATAGAAGAATATTACAAGTGTTGTGAACAATTGTTAGAACTATGTCTCGACAAGGACTTTATGGTCAAGATTTGTGAACAGAGAGAAGAAGAGTATGATGTCATCCTCCAAAATTATGAGGAAAAGCCTACCATAAACTTGGCATGGGAGGTTTCCATTGCATATTATGGAGCAAAATCATTATATGACATTGTGACTAAAAAGTATGGGTACCAAGAAAACTTCCCAAATGCCAATGAACCTCTCTTCATGCCTGAAGAAGTCTACAAACTCGTTAGAGATCAAGATCAAGATGGTGAATTCTTTGACCCTATTAAAGAATAAGATGACCTTGATGAAGTGAAACATCCATATGACAATAAAGAAAAAATGGTATTTGTGCTCTTGCTTGATGAAGATGAATTCTTTCATGCTTGATTTCCTCCTGCACATGAAATTGAAGAAGTGACTAGTCCCAATGGTGAAGATTTTGAAGATCTAGTTGAAGCCACCCTAGCCCTTATTCTCTCTGCACATGAAGACAAAGAGATGGTTATTTTTAGTCACATTTATGGTCTTATGAAAGAACCCTTGGATATGGTTTATTGGCATATAAACACTTTCATATAGATCAGGAGACACAAAAGGTATTTTGGTCATTTCCTTTTTTATAGGGACCCCATTTATGGTGTTGAGGGTAGATCTCAAGAAAAATGGGTTGAGTTGTCATCTTCAGAGGATTTGTCATCATGTGTATATGATTTAGATCTTTGGCAATAGGATGATGATATGGTTACATATTTGTTTTGTCCATTTGAGGATGAACTGTCATAGCATTTTCAGGGTGATTTTCAGTCATCCCTTGGGGATTGTGATCCAGATCCTTTTGGGGATGCATACTTGTTCTATGAGGACTTTCAACCACCTTCGCCCTCAATTTTCGATGAACATCGGGATGTGGTCATCCCAGAGCAATCAAAGGCTCAATATACAAACAATTTTTTTTTCATCTTGGGGATATTTATAAGGATTCGCAGATGAAGAGGCAATGTTTTTCTTTCTCTAGACTTGGGCATGTCCCTTACCTCATTTATTATTCTCAGGGAAATCATGGGGTCTTCTTGGGATCTCTCATATCTTCTCGGTCTTCAAGAAGCAGTGATAATGCTAACGGGGATGAATATGAGTCATCGTCTACATATCGTATCCCTCTTCAGAGATGGATTGATCAAGCTTGTCGCTATCCTTTCAGGAAATATTTATGGGATGATTAGACTTGCGACTACTCTTTTCAGCATGATATCCTCTCTCCTGTCCACTTCCATGAGTTTCATTTCATGATTGATTATATGTCTATTTATGCTCATGATTATTATGTGCTTAACTTATCTTTGTTGTATTACATAATTAAGCATAGGGGGAGATACCTTGACGAGATGATCAACTGTTTCATTGGTTGTATGATTTTGTTAGAAAAGTAGGTGTGCTCATTTCACCATAGACAATATAGCAGTATTGTCACCCAACCATAGGCTGAAGCCACCCCCAAGCACCTTAACCTTGACAAAGAGAATAATTATGGAAGAAAACCCTAGAACCAATAGCCAACCAAGGTAGCGTGCCTCTCTCCAGAGCTAGCATACCGGGCAGAAAGTCCAAACCATAACTAAAGAGAAATTCCAAGCCAAAACTGAAATTGCCAGTTGCAACAGCTGCAACTGCAACTCCTCTCCAAACTTGCACACCATTTCTCTTATGTAGTTTCAAGTGAATGAGTCACAAATGAGCTCTAGCACCCTCTATTTATACTGCTCCATCTTAACTGACTGGGTTGACTTCTCTTCCTGGGGGATAATAAACCAATATTAATTATTCCATTAAGTCGACTTGTCTTCTAGAGTTATTATCCAAGTGTTTAGGGTTTCTCTTGCTTCCCAGAATATTCTAGTGTCGTCAAGGTTACATGTAGAGGTTAATACCTCCCGCAGCTACTATAATATCAACACTCCCTCCTAGCTAGGGAGGTATTACAGGCAATGGTCTTGAGCACAAACATACCATTCAATTGATAGCATCATCATAGCCACATAGGTTATCTCATGGTCAAATCATGAGCACCATCATCACTATCAGTATCATCTGATAGATTCAATTGCATAATCTCTCGAAGCCATACTCCATCTGAGTAATCGATCATGATGTTGAATAAGTCACTCACTCCATAGAGTGATATAAGAGTCATTCTTCTAATCTGGACATACGTCCTAGAATAATGATTGTTCCAATAGATGTTGGAAGCCATGCCATGGGCTACAAGGACTATTCTTCTAATCCAAACATACGTCCAAGAAGAATGATTTTCCTAGACCTTTTTCCATAGGGAGAACGTTTGTCCATCAACATACTGACTATCCATTTAGCTAGTAATCATCTCGAACACTAGTGATAGTATCCATGGCAATCATAACAATGCCATCCAATATGACACAACTATGTCTATTCATAGTAGTATACAACTACTATCCAGTAGTACACAACCACTCTCAGTAGCACACTACTACTAATCGGTGACACATAATCACTACCAAAGGATAACATCCACCATAGTAGCATACAACTATTGTCCAGAGACATACAGTCTCCACAACAATCATATCATTTGATATCAACTTGCATAAAATAATATCATGATATAAACGGAGTCATATGGGCCATTCTTCCATTCACATATGTGAGATTTGGAAGAGCATCTACCCTCAGAAGATAAAACATCATCCATGGGCTATATGTACTATTATTCTCAAGCATAGAAGAATAATTGTCCTCGATTTCTAAGCCTAGACCATTCACTTAACTAGGCCATTCCTTCGACACTAATCATAGTGCAACCTGGAGAGAATGAGTCTGCCCTAGGGAATGCACGTCCTTGATTGTTGAACTTGGACCATTCACCTAACTGGTCCATTCCTCTGACACTAATCATAATGCAACTTGGAGAGAATGATTCTGCCACATGGACTGACTTTCAGGACCATTTCCTATGGAAATGAGTGTCCTACACCAACCTCCAAAACTGACCATTCTTCGAAACTGCTCACAACTGTGAACTTCGAAAGAATGATTGCTTGGCAAGGTAGACCATTCTACTTGACCACTACTCAAAGTGACTGCCAAGAAGAATGATTGTACTGGACCATTCCCCCACACTAGCCATAAGGGGAATTGTTGTTTATGGTACATTAACAATCTATCGGACCATTTTCATTACGAAAATGACTGTCCAATCTGGACCATTTTCCAAACTGGAAAATGGTTGTTCGTCAGAAATCTCGAACCAATTTCCTAACTGAAAAGGAACTGCACATCCTATACCATTTTCCAAACTGGAAAATGATTGTCCATAAATCAATAATATATCATTGCTCCCTCCCAAGTTGGGAGTAGTCACTTTCTTTTCCAATAAGGAAGTCATCTCCACAATCCCAACTTGTCGCTTAAGTACACAAACTTTTCATCTTGGACAGAGGCTTAAACAAAATATTTTTTATTTGCTCGTCTTTGGAGATATACTGGAGAACCACTTCTCTCTTCTGGACTTTATCATGGAGAATATAATGCTTGATCTCAATGTACTTTAGTCTGTCATGGAACATTGGTTTCTCTGAAAGCTTTGCATAGCTCTGATCATTACGATATATCATGGTTGAATTCAACACTTATGTTTCCTTCTAGCTCATGACATCATGGCAAAGCTCAAACTGAAACATATTGAAGTATCACTTCTTCTGTGTGCCCAATCTGAATCGATGAATCCATGTAGATGTATATCATAACTCAAACGTCCCACAAGGAAAATATCTGGCTAAGTATTCTCCAAATACATTAACGAGCCAATCAGTTGTCAATACAGAGACAGGTCTACTCGATTAGAGTCTCCAACCTTCTTCAGGTCTATCATCATGGGAGTTTTCCATGGATTAGCAATCCATCATCCCAGACTTCTAAGTAATCATTATGATACACTATCTCTATCATAGAAATTTTTCACCACGCTTTTGTTGTATATGAGATACTCTGCATCAAGTTGCTTGAATCCATATAAGGTATTCTTATATCTGCATACATAGGTATATTTATGGTATAAGCTTCTATCCCAATTTGCTTTATTGGGAAGAACAATCTTTTACATGTAAATTCCAATCCATGGATACAACAAGAGGTATATCTGGTTTACTATATTGAGTTGTCGTCATAGTCTTCTCCCTCCTTCTAGAAGAACCTCTAGTTCTAAATCTCGCAAAGCTTCCATTCATAAGTCTTTTTCACATTTTCTTACATACATTGTTCTTCATCACAACTTTCATTTCTTCTGGTTGATTGCTTCCAGTGGGTTCAAAACAAGTTGGTAGTCTTATGATTCTCGGTATAATGACTAGTCGTTCTGGCTTTTCTTTCTTTCTTGGAATCTTCATGTTCTTCCTCATGTTCCTCTTTAGCTTTTGGGTCCATGGAGTCTTTTATAGATTCCATGCCCTTCCTTAATGAAGATTCCAACTTATTCCTTTCATCATAGGAACATGGATGTAGATGGACAGCCAAGGATACTTAAGACTTCTTTTCGAAGAAGACTTCTTCTAGAGTCAAACTAAACACGTGTTGCTTATCATTACTGCTACTTCTAATGAAGAACACGGACATATACTTCATAGTCTTCATGGGTTCTTTAATGGATCACATCATTGAGGATTAGATCCCTCCTAATCCTAACTTCATGCCCGAATGTGCAATATGCATGCTCTTCTTTTGGAATTCTGCAATCGGCTCCCTCCATCTGAGAAAGTCCATGCTTTCGTCTGCCTCTTTCTTGATTTCTGTAAAGCGTCACAAGCATATTCTAGTTTCCTCTTGATTACTAACTTCTTTCTGATTCAACTCATTCTATGTCTCTTCAATTTTGATTATGATTTCATCTTATGTGGAAGTTTTTACTTATAGAATGGCTTCCACATGAATTGTTACCGAGGATTGTCAACGAACTTCATCTTTTTCATGTGTATTTCTTGACTTGTAGTCATCGTAATAGCATTCCTTATCTTGTTATTTTTCCATAGGTATTGTTTCACTGACCATCTTATCTTCTAAGAAATAGATATATATGACATGTACAAGAACTATGTGAACATGGTATGTACAAGAACTATGTAGAATATTGTAACCTTGACTAGAAGAAAAAGTATGTTTTCTTCTGCTTGGATTTCTTTGAGGGTTCCCTTTCTTTGGAAATTGTTGCTTTGTATGTTTCCTTCCTTTTCTTTAACTCAAGACAGTGGTTTCAGTTCCTTTTTCTGAAATGATTTCTTCAATAGCTTGTAGTTGATCTCTTAACTGAGAGATTCTCACAAAGTATGATGTTATGTCATCATCATGATTCATTTTCATGTCACAGAGTTCATTCTTCAAACTTATTATTTGTCCATTGTTTCTAACCGAGAAGAGGTTAGTTAGGGCATCATACATATTCTTAGATGAGTCAAGATGAGAGATGTAGGGTATCAAATGGTCTTTTATAGAGTCCATTATGATACTCATAGCGTTAATTTCATTGTCCTTGAACTTCTCCATAACTGCAACATTTTGAGGTTCCTTCTCTTTTCCCGCTTCAAACTGTGGTTACATGTTCTTGCCTTTCAAGATATCCAACACTTTATTTTTTGCAAGGATGAGGTCAATCCTTGTCTTCCATGCTATGCAATTGGAATCCTCTTCTATCTTGTTTTCTGACTTCATAGAGTAAGTCATTACTGATTTGACTTGGTCAACCTTTGACTTTGACCAAAAAATCAAACTTGACGTTTTGGCTTGCTGAGAGTACTAGGAGGTGCGCTAGTCTAGGGTGCACTAGGCTATCCCGAAATTAAGTCAATCTCTTCACTTAAGGTGCCTTAACAAGAGGGTTAGGGTTTTGTTTCTGCAACAAAACTTTGAGTGCAACTACAAATATAACTGAGCAAATCGTCCTAATCTATCTTCCAGTGGTTAGACTGTCCGAAGATAGTGTGGGCCCATAAACTGTTAGAAAAGAAGGTGTGTGCATTTCACCATAGACAATATAGCAATATTGTCACCCAATCATAGGCCGAAGCCACCCCAGAGCAAGGTAGAGTGCCTCTCTCTGGATCTAGCGTACTAGGTAGAAAGTCCAAACCATAACCAAAGAGAAAGTCCAAACCAAAACCGAAATTTCTAGTTGCAGCAGTTGCAACTGCAACTCCTCTACAAACTTGCGCACCACTGCTCTTATGCAGTTTCAAGTAAGTGAGTCCCAAATGAGCTCTAGCACCATCTATTTATATTTCTCCATCTTAAGTGACTGGGCCAACTTCTCTTCCTAGGGGATAATAACTCAATATTAATTATTCCATTAAGCCGACTTCTCTTCTATAGTTATTATCCAAGTCTTTAGGGTTTCTCTTGCTTCCTGGAATATTCTAGTCTCATCAGGGTTACATGTAAAGGTTAATACCTCCAACAGCTACCATAATATCAAAATATTTCACCTAACATCTGAAGACATTTGATCATCAGGGCCTAGGGCCCAGGCAAGCAGGTAGGTCATCTTGATTTCTTGCATTTGCATCTTGATTCCTCATAGTAGCTTAGTTGCATGTCATCTTTCCATGTTTCATTTTGCTATACTTGCATATTACTTTCATTATATTACATATTTAGTTTAGAATTTTTTATTTTTTTTTTAAATGCAAAATTTTCTTTTTAGATTAATTGTTATTTTTGAGTTTTGATTTTGATATGGACTGTTAGCGCCATCATTTTTCCAGTTAGAGTCGGTCTTAGTCAAGTCAGAGTCTGTGTGTCAAAGTGTGTGAGGTTAGGTACCGAACAACGAATGGGTCGAATTCAACAAGTGGTTGATTGGCCCTTAGAGTCGGGAAGGGATGTCAGAACCAAAACATGTGTAAAGGGTAAAGGTCTTTTCCCAAAGAGTCAAGTCCTGTCAAAAGAGAGGGTCTTACGTGCCTAAGGTCAAGGAAAGTTGTTAAATGGAAGCCTCGTAGGCATATGAAGTAACCATCATCAGCTCATTATGAAGTCGGAAAGAATGAAAAATCATGACGCTCGTATCACATATGCTCTGCAGCTCTTATCAGTTGTACTTTGCACACTCCGAAGTGTACCCATCATGCGGATGTACTGCGAAAATCTTCAAGCTTGCTTCGAAACCTCCAGTTACCATGAATTAAGTGTTCCCTTGCACGTTTCCATCTCTTTCCCTCCCGATTATAAATTCTGAGCAGTCTGCATGTATTTTGTTCACCAGCCAAGTTTATGCACTAACTATAATTCTTCTCGCAAGCCCAGGTCAATTGAGATTACTGCCTTTAGCCGATGCCAAATCCACCGCACACAGAACAAATACGCATTGCACCATGACGACATCCCATAACATAAGGAAAGGTACGCGAAGTGGCAGGAAAGTTGGGCCCGAGCCTCAAAGCTCGACGTTGGTCAACGAAGATCCAAAGGTCATGGCATATTTTGAACAGGTCGGATGCATGAACTTTTGTGTAAAAATCCAAGGATTCAACATGAAGCTAGCAGAACAGTTTGCACTCAGGTTTGATGGGTCCCGCACGGTAATTGTAGGTGTCGCTTTCCAGGTGACAGAGAAAACTCTGTCGGCCACAACAAAGATCCCTCCATGCAATGAAAGGTGGTTTAAACGCATGTCGTTGAACGCATGGTACTACAAAGACTTCATCAAGTGAGATTGTTTAGGTGGGAGAATTGAAATGGGCATTCCAAGTAGATATTTGCAAGAGACCTTTTGGAAACTCCTGGGAGTAATTCGGAAATATTTTACCTGTGAGGGAAGGTTTGACGGAATACATTCACATACATTAGATTGTTGATGTATTTCACAGGAAGGAGACCGTTAAACCTGCCCTTCTTCTTGCACCAAAGCCTTCGATAAATGGAAGACAACGCCCGACCTGAAATAGATCAGCCAAAGAGTAAACTATCTCATGTCTCAATGATTAAATTGTTGGTAGTTGAGGAGTTAAGGCAATTGGGAAACGACTGGGATTTGTTTCTACTTACAGCGGGCATTCCCAAGGATCCAAAGGGAGATTTCCCTCTACCCGCGGGAAGGGTGACATCACATCACGCAGAGGCTGAAGCAGGAAGTGTTGTGGAAGAAGGAAAGATGTTGGAGGCCCTTTCCCCCCAACAGTCGATACCTCAGAGAAGGGGCGAGCCAAGGAAGAACAAGGAAGTCGGGGAGACCCGAGTCCTGAGTGAGCCACGCGAAAATTCAGTCGCTGAAGAGTTATTCATGCACGCCATTCGGTTGGAACCTATCAAAGGTACAAGTCGAGAGAGTTTAGGCAGAAGGACGAGAACAGACACTAAAAGAATAGATGTTCATGAGTTGTCGCAACAGCTGTAGCAATCGCAACTCGCTATTGCTGAGCTATACTAGGAAAATAGAGAAATGAGACAACAGTTAGCAGCGAAGATCCTCGAAGCATCAACATCACAAGGCCACGATAGGAACGTGGTTTGGCTCAAGAGAAAGCTTAGGGAAGCGCAAGATATGATCATACAGCCGCATGAAATGCAAAGAACATTAGAAGAAAGGAATGTGAATGGGTCGTGGAGAAAGTTTGCGCGGTTCTGGCCAGCGTGCAGAAGAAGCTTAAAAAGAATGTGGTTCTGCAAAGGCAAGTGATGAAATTGAAAACGCGCAACTGGTCTCTTAGGAGAACACTTTGAGTATCAACACTGTAGATGAGACCAGAAGCATCATTAACCGACTCCATTTTTTGCCTTCTCAGATGTGGTGCGGATTTTGTTTCCCCAAGTCTTGTTTCCTATCGGGAGGTAGGGACTCTGACAGATGCCCACGTGGAAAACATATGACGCGCAATGATAGAATCTCATCCATTGCAAAGTACATGTGTATGTTGGATGTGCAACGGTTTGAATAAAGGCATTTTTCCCTAGCTGGGATCAACATTTTGGAGGCACCTGCAACGATCTTCCAGTCACTTGCCACATGCACGCACCAGCAAACAATCATGCGGTAGAAATCAAAGTCGTTACAATAGGTGGGAGGAGTCTGACACAACACTTGATTGTCCAGATACCCTTTCAAAGGATAACATCGAAACATCAGTCTCTAACGACGAGATCTTGATGATGATTGAACCATCGTGGCAAAGACGAGTGGCTATGGTGCGACCAAGTACAACCAGTTTCTATTTTCAGTAAAAGACCATACGAAGAGTCATCTGACAGAGAGTAGTCAGAACCTAACTTCCAGGGATAGTAGTTAGAGCACAGGGTAGCCCGAGTAGCACACCCTTGTCTATATATTTCATCTTTTCAATGTAAGCCGAGTTGGTTGGAAAAACAGTGTAGACAGTGACTATTGAATGTAATTTTGATTCGATTGAAACTTAATGAAAAGGTCCTGAAGCTTTGATGAAGATATTCTAACGGTGACAGTTTGGTGTATTGTATTCTTTCTTTGTGTATGTGCTTTCCTGTGTTCTTTATATTCACATCTGTATTTTTTGTCTAAATCGTAACGTGATTTCAAATCTAGAATTCACCATGAAGTGCTCTAGATTCGCGCCATTTAGACGAACTGTGTTTCTTCTAAGTGAACTCTGAATTCATCCCCAGCGGTGCTCTGAGTTGCTTCATGTGTTTTTCTCTCATCACACCCAACGATTTTAAACTGAAAGATTTTTGCTCATTTAGCCTTTATCCTCTCCAGTTCAAGCACTGAGTCATTTGTTTCTATCATTTTCTTAAATCGACTCCATAGCCCAAGTACTTTCTCTTTCGTCAATAGAACCGGAAAATATTTTTAAAGGTGTTAAATCTAGTCGATATCTTAAAGCCATATCTTGTACAGAGACCAAGTCTCCAGAGAGAGCCCTCTCCAGGTCTGAGAGGCTAGTTTTGGGCCTTAAAGTTGGTTTGTAGGTTGCCTTTGTCATTCGTTTTCTCAACCGAACGAAGTTTACAGAGTGCTAACATTCTAGCGTCGTTGCGGGGGATGGAATTGAATAAATTTTCCCTGGGAGAACGACTAAAGCTATAGTTTTGACCGCTGAGGGTAACAGTGGGGAAAACATCTATATTGGTTGAAACCTTTACCCTGGCGACTCCAATAAAAAAGACCATTATCACGTAGTAGGGCCATTCAGAAAACCTGGCTCCGAACACCATTTATACCATAGTCAATCCCGACCTCAACCCGCTAGAGCCTATGTATGATCCCGACATACTTTTGCACGTGGTAAGGGAGAAGGTGCAAGACCCATTCTATTACAAAGATAGAAATCTGTCATTTCCCAAAGACGGGGCACAAAGCATTGACAACCTTGAGTTTGACGCCTTGTTCGAACAAACTTTGTTCAGGTCTAAATCATAAACTAACTTCGACCATCTAGTCTTTGACGAAGAGAGGTTTCGATCTCTAATCCCGCAAGCTTCAAATCCTGCTTAGAACATCCCCCAAATCCCAAACCCCCCTAGAGAAATGGTCACCAGATTCGTTCCCCTTCTTCTGCCAGCCCAACTGCATGATTTTCCTCAGAACTACAGCCAGAGGATCAAGCTATACGACGCTAAAGGAAACATTTCTGCCCAAAAGCATCTGGATTGGTTGAACAATTTCGTTGATCTAGAAGAGGTAGACCATGCAAACGGGAAAATGAGGTTGTTCATGCAGAGTCCTTTGGGGGAGGTGAGAAAGTGGTTCAAAGACCTCCCAGCAGCAAGCATTCAAGACTCGACCGCATTTGAAAAATCTTTCATTACTAGATGGGGAGACTAAAAGAATTCTTTGTAGCTGCTGACGCAATATAACAATATTAAGAGAGCGTCAGAGGAGATGGTGCAAGAGTTCTCGGCCCACTTCATGAGGATTTTCAACTCAATCCGTGTCGAATTCCAGCCGCCTCCTGGGGTTGCGCAGTTGCGATACGTTGACTCCTTTGACAGTGATTTCACCTTGTTGTTGAGGGAGAGAAGATCTACAAATTTAGATTCCATGATGAGTGACACGATCGAAGTCGAGGTAAACCTGATGGTGTCAGGAAATATAAAACAAAGCTTCAACAGAGGTGAGAAGAAACCCCAAGGGGATGTGCAACCATCAACTTCTCGACCCACAGATGACAACTTCAAATTGATGATGAAGATGATGGAGAAGCTGATGGAAAGGATATCCATGGGAAACAAACTCACCACCCAAGAACAACATGACCCCTAGCCCAGGAATCAAAAACCTAGAAGAGGCCCAGTCTTGCAGATCATAAAGGGGGAATAGAGAGACCAGGGTGACCAGCAAATAAGTTCCCCGTTCAAAAACAATTATGCAGACAAATACTTTGATCAGATGTTCAAAGATCAAATGCATTGTTGCGACAACAAGGACACACACATGTTTTTGACGAAGGGGAAACATGATCGATACATGAGCAAAAATGACGATATTATGTTGGAGATGGATGACATGTTGTGTTGGGAAACGAAGGAATTCAATAAAGGTTATCACAATGCCATCATGCAATTCAAAAAGAAATACAACCTCAGGAGCAAAAAGGCATCTACAGAGTCTCAGCAGCCAAATCCCATAAGGGAGCCTCAACAAATGAATCCCATCAGAAAATATCCAGCGGATATCCCTTCCACAAGTCAACTGATGCAAGACAACCCAACCAAGGATGCGACGAAAAAGGAAAAGTCGAAGGAGGAGGTTCCAAGGAAATTGCCAGAAACAACCCAGGAGACATGCGCCAAGGAGGTATAAAAGGTCTCTCCCCCTTTTAACTTTGAAAATAAAATGGCCAAGATTAAAATCTGTGTCCATTTCAATGAACTCATCAAGAAAGGAGAATATTGAGATCAGATTATTAAAATGCTAAAGATGGGTGGGACTCCCGACACTCTGAATGTCCAGGATGATCACCTCGCCATTTTGTTTGGTCTTTGTGTAGAAGAGGCAGGTGACACTGAGGACGTTCCCCTGTTCTATGTCAGTCTCAAGGTCCATGACATGACCTTGCATAATGCCATGTTGGATTCAGGTGCGTCACACAATCTCATGCCTAAAGTGATCATGGACGAGTTAGGTTTGGAAATCACCAGACCCTATAAATATCTTTTTTCTTTTGATTCAAGGAAAGTAAAATGCTTAGGTCTGATCAAATATTTGGTTGTGTCGTTGGCTCAAATCCCTTCTAAGAATCTAGTTATGGACGTGGTCGTGGCCGATATACCCCCCAAATTTGGCATGCTATTATCCAGGTCATGGGCTGCGAAATTGAAGGGAACCCTGTAGATGGACATGTCGTGCGCCACCATCCCTATCTTCAACCAAGAGAGACGATTATACAAAAAAGTACTGCTAAAATACATGGTGAGCAGTAAGACGCAGCCGAATAACCACCTCATCTACTCCGTCGATACTGAGATCGACTCTTTTATATTTTACAATGACCTGAGTTTTGAAGAGGAAGAATCGACAGTTGTCATGACCGTCGATGATAAATCCGTGCGACGAGAAACAAAGTGCGCCGACCCGAGAAACAACATGGAGAACGAGATATGGAACATGAGTTTCGACGGAGCCATCAACAAGGAAGGAGCAGGGGTCGGTGTATGGATATGTCCTCCTAACGTAGGCACAAAACTCTGCTCATACAAACTCGCCTTCGACTGTACAAATAACATGGTTGAGAATGAGGCACTAATTTTGGGCCTGAGAGTTTTGAAAGAGTTGCATGCAAAGAGGATTGTGGTGCATGGAAACTATGAGCTTGTTATAAACCAAGTGAAAGGAAAATACCAATCCAAGCACCCCAAGCTCAAAGCGTAAAGAAACCTAGTGTTGGACCTCCTCGAAGAATTCTTGGAGTATAATTTATCGACGATCCCGAGGAGGCATAATCAAAATGCGGATGCCTTGGACACCTTGGCCTCAGTTTTTAAAATTCCCATTTTTCCAAAAATAAAGTATGAGATCGAAGTCAAACACAGGCCGACAGTGCCCAATAATATCAAGTATTGGCAGGTGTTTGAGGATAACAAATAGGTGGCGAAATTTCTCCAAATGAGCGACGAGTTCGCTAATATAAACATTGATTATGAATGTTGTTGTGATGAAGATGAAAGCGCAGATGCGCGCAGTAATGATGACCCTTTCCAGACCATATAGATGGGAGGGACATAATACAACTAAAGAACAATATCATCCCAAAAGGATTAGTCTCATTGGAAAAGATGTTTGCTAAAAATGATGTGGCTAGAAATCCCAAGATCATTGCAAACAATGAGGATGTCGAGGATTGCAACATCGGGACCCAAGAGAATTCGAAGATAATCAAATTATCAAAGACGCTCAATCCTTAGATAAAACAGGACTATATAAAACTCATAAAAGAGTTTCCCGACGTTTTCACCTGGAGCTATGACGATTTGAAAGTCTACGACACTAAAGTGATTCAACATGTCATTCCTCTCAAAGAAGACCAAAATCCTTTCAAGCAAAAGCTAAGACAGATAAATCCCCTCCTATTGCCGCTAATCGAAAAAGGGTTAAAGAAACTTTTCGAATCCAAAATTATCGTTTCTTTAAGGTTTTCGAAATAGGTGGCTAACCTGGTGCATGTGAGGAAAAAGAGCGGAAAAAAAAGGTAGTGCGTGGATTTTCGAAAGTTGAATAAAGTTCCACTCAAGGACAACTACTTGCTCCCTAATATGGACTACATTCTACAGAAGTTAGTTGGGTCCCAGAAGATGTTTGTGCTGGATGGTTTTTCGGGCTACAATCAGATCATGGTACACCCAGATGACCGGGAAAAAATAACTTTCACGACACCATGGGGGACATTCATGTACACGAAGATGCCTTTCGACCTAATGAACGTTGGAGCTACCTTCTAGCGGGCATTGGAGATAGAATTTGTTGAGGAAAAGGACAAATTTATCGTGATCTATCTAGATGACATCACAGTGTACTCAAACTCCAACGAACAACACCTTGGGCATCTGAAGAAGGTCTTCCAAAAATGCAAAAAGTTCGACATATCTTTAAATCCGAAGAAATCATAGTTTGGGATGCAGGAAGGTAAAATGTTGGGGCACATCATCTCGAAGGAAGGTATAAAGATAGATCCCAGCAGGGTAGAAGGAATCATGAAAATTAGCACTCCGCACAGCAAGAAGGAGGTGCAGTCCTTCCTGGGAAAGGTGAATTTCTTGAGAAGATTCATCCCGAACTTGACAGAAATTATAAAACATATCACCAGTATGATCAAAAAGGGGAACGAGATCAAATGGAACCCTGAAGCTAGAAAATTATTTGAGGATATCAAGGTAGCACTGACCAAAGCTCCCGTATTGACCAGCCCAGAATTCATGAAGGACTTCATCTTGTTCTCATTTACCTCGGAGCATACCATTGTTGGCGTACTGTTACAAAAAGACGATCAAAACTTTGAGAAGCCTATAGACTATTTTAGCAGGATGCTGAGGGATTCTCTATTAAGGTATGACATTATGGAAAAACAAGCATACGCCTTAGTGAAATCCCTAAAGGTGTTCAAAAATCACATACTACATTCCCACGTTATCGCTTACGTGCCCAACAAATCAGTCAAGGATATCTTGACTCAACCTGACCCTGAGGAAAGAAGAGGTAAGTGGATCATGACCATGTTGGAATATGACCTTGAAATCAAGCCCACAAAGCTGATCAAGGGACATGGCCTCGCAAAACTAATGGTACAATCGAACTGTGACATCCTGGGAATCAAATTCATCGTTGATTTGTCAGAGAATCCTCAGGAAGAAACAACCACACAGGTGGCTCAAAAGTTCATCAATTCACCTTGGTATATGGACATCATTTATGTGTTGAGGAATCTGCAAGCTCTTCCATGGCTAAGTAAGACCAAGGCCAGATTCTTAAAGCTCAAAGCTACTAAGTTTTGCATCTTGGATAACTCACTGTATTGGAAGGATCCAGGAGGGAAATTATTGAGTTGCCTACTAGAAGATGACTTGGAACAGGCCATCAAAGAATTCCACAAAGGCGACTGCAGGGGACATCACTACTGAAAAACCACCGTGCATAAAATTCTCAGAGTGAGTTACTATTGGCCCAACATCTTCGCAGACATGTACAAAGAAGTTTCCAGTTGCCACGAGTGTCATATTTTTATGGAAGTAGAAAGTTGCAACCAGTGCCACTGAAATCGATCTCGGTCAAAGCGTCATTCATGCAATGGGGCCTGGACTTCATAGGATAGATTCACCCACCATCCTCGGTGTAACACAGATGGATACTTGCAACCACGGATTATTTCACGAAATGAATCGAAGCAATTCCAACAAAGCATGCCACTAACACGATCATCATTTAGTTTCTGGAGACTAACATACTCTCAAGGTTCGGATGCCCTATCAAGATTATCATAAATAAGGCAGCCACATTTAAGTCCAAGAAAATGGAGAAGTTTTACAAGGATTACAATATAACCCTGGGACATTCTATAGCGTATTACCCACAGGGTAATGGGTTAGCAGAATCATCGAATAAAAGCTTAACCAGGATCATTAAAAGACTCCTACAGGACAACAAGAACGCCTGGCATAAGAAGCTTATTTATGCATTGTGGGTGGATAGGGTCACTACCAAAAAGTCCATCTCCATGTCACCATTCCAAATTGTATATGGCGCAGACCCGATTTTTCCTACCTTGCCGGGATTGCCCGTGAGGAAGTTGTTGCAAGAGCAAGAGGCCGAGCCAGATGACACGCAAAGAAGGATAAATCAATTGATTCATGCGCAACAGATGAGGGAGAAGGTCTACAACCGATCATAGCTTCACGAGGACAGGATGAAGAATTTTTTTGACAAACACTCTAAATAGGAGGAATTCCAGGTGGAGGATCTAGTGCTAAAGTGGGACAAGAGGAATGAAGATAAGGGAAAGCACGAAAAATTTGATCATCTTTGGATGGGCCCTTTCAGAATCTGTGCATATCGCGGGAACAACACATATCTGTTAGAACAACTTAATGGAGAGCCCACTAGTTGGGGGCTTGTAAATGGCAAGTTCCTTAAACAATATCTGGTGCAATAAGGTTTGTTTTAGTTCATGTCATTGTAAATACTCATTTTATCCTTGTTTTCAAAGAAGGCATTTCGAGTCAGTGTATCAGCAGAAAATTGAAGCTCGAAGTGAAGGCCCTAAGTTTATGCTGAGTCTGGTCGTAACCATGTCAAAAAGGTTTAGGTTGTGTTTTTATGTTTTTCCGTTGTTTCAGAGTCTGGAAGTCAAATAAGGCCCAATGGTTAGGCACCTGGTCTATTATTCTTTGCCACCTCATTGAGAGGATAGCATCCCGTTGGAGCCAACTATTAGCACCGTCATTTTTTTAGTTAGAGTCAGTCTTAGTCGAGTCAGATTCTGTGGGTCAAAGTGTGTGAGGTCAGGTACCGAACAACGAATGGGTCGAAGTCAACAAGTGGTCAGTTGGCCCTTGGAGTCGGGAAGGGATGTCAAAACCAAAACATGTGTAAAGGGTAAAGGTCTTTTCCCAAAGAGTCAGGTCCTGTATGAATAGAGGGTCTTACATGCCTAAGATCAAGGCAAGTTGTTAAATGGAAGTCACGTTGACATATGAAGTAACCATCATCAATTCATTATGAAGTCAGAAAGAATGAAAAATCACGGTGCTCGTATCACATATGCTCTGCATCTCTTATCAGTTGTACTTCGCACACTCCGAAGTGTACCTATCACGCGGATGTACTATGAAAGTCCTCAAGCTTGCTTTGAAACATCCAGTCACCATGAATTCAATGTCCCCTAGCACGTTTTCATCTCTCGCCCGCCTGATTATAAATTTTGAGCGCTCTGCATGTATTCTGTTCACCTGCCAAGTTTATGCATTGCCTGTAATTCTTCTCGCAAGCCTAGGTCAATTGAGATTACTGCCTTTGGCCTGTGCCAAATCCACCGCGCGCAGAACAAATAAGTGTTGCACCATGACGACATCCCATAACATAAGGAAAGGTACGCGAAGTGGCAGGAATGTTGGGACCGAGCCTCCAAGCTCGATGTTGGTCAACGAAGATCTAGAGGTCACAGTGTCTTTTGAATAGGTCGGATGCATGACCTTTTGGAAAAAAATCCAAGGATTCAATATGAAGCTAGCGAAACAGTTCGCATTCAGGTTCTATGGGTCCCATGCGGTAATTGCAGGTGTCGCTTTCCAGGTGACAGAGGAAACTCTATTGACCACAATAGAGATCCCTCCGCATGGTGAAAGGTGGTTTAAAGGCATATCGTTGGATGCACGGTACTACGAAGACTTCATCAAGCAAGATTGTTTAGGTGGGAGAGTCGATACGGGCATTCCAAGTAGATATTTGCAAGAGCCCTTTCAGAAACTCCTGGGAGTAATTAGGAAATATTTTACCTCTGAGGGAAGGTTTGAAAAAATACATTCGCATCACATTAGATTATTGATGCATTTCACAGGAAGGAGACCATTAAACTTGCCCTTCGTTTTGCACCAAAGCCTCTGAGAAATGGCAGACAACACCTGGGCTAAAACAGATCAGCCTAAGAGGAAACTATCTCATGTCTCACTGATTAAATTGTTGGTAGTTGAGGAGTTAAGGCGATTGGGAAACATCTGGGATTTGTTTCTACTTACAACGGGCATTCCCAAGGATCCAAAGGGAGATTTCCCTCCACCCACGGGAAGGGTGACATCACACCGAGCAGAGGCTAAAGCAAGAAGTGTTGCGGAGGAAGGAAAGATGTTGGAGGCCTTGTCCCCCCAACAAACAATACCCCGGAGAAGGGGCAAGCCGAGGAAGAACAAGGAAGCCGGGGAGACTTGAGTCCCCAGTGAGCCGCTCAAAAAGTCGGTCGTTGAAGAGTTATTCATGCATGCAATTCGGCTGGAACTTGTCAAAGGTACAAGTCGAGAAAGTTGGGGAAGAAGGAGGAGAACAAACATTGAAAGCATAGATGTTCATGAGTCGCCGCAGCAACTGAAGCAAGCACAACTTGTTATTGTTGAGCTATACTAGGGAAACACAAAGTTGAGACAACAGTTAGCAACGAAGACCCTCGAAGCATCAACATCACAACGCCGCAATGGGAATGTGGTTTGGCTCAAGAGACAACTTAGGGAAGCGCAAGATATGATCATACAGCTGTGCGAAACACATAGAGAATTGGAAGAAAGGAATGTGAAACACATCAGGGAATGGGAACCAACCATGAATAAAGTCTGTGTGGTTCTGGCCAGCGTGCAGAAGAAGCTGAAAGGGAATGCGGTTCTGCAAAGGCAAGTGATGAACCTGAAAAGGCGCAACTGGTCTCTCAGAAGAACGCTTCGGGTATCAAAACTGCAGACAAGACTAAAAGCATGATTAACCGACTTCATTTTTTGTCTTCTTAGACCTGGTGTGGATTTTTTTCCCCACATCATGTTTCCTACTAGGAGGTAGGGCCTTTGACAGATACCCGCACAGAAAACATATGACGTGCATCGATGGAATATCATCCATTGCAAAGTACATGTGTACGTTGGACGTGCAACGGTTTGAAGAAAGACATTTTTCCCTAGCTGGGATCATCATTTTGGAGGCACCTGCAATGGTCTGCCAGTCACTCACCATATGAATGCATCGACAAACAATCGCGTGGCAAAAATCAAAGCCATTACAATAGGTGGCAAGAGTCTGATAGAGCACTTGATTGTCCAGATACCCCGTCAAAGGATAGCATCGACACATCACTCTCTAACGACGAGATCTTATTGATGATTGAACTGTCGTGGCAAAGACGAGTGGCTATGATGTGACCAAGTACACTCAGTTTCTATTTTTAGTAAAAGGCCATACGAAGAGTCATTTGATAGAGAATAGTCGGAACCTAACTTCCAGGGATAGTAGTTACAGCACAGGGTAGCCCGAGCGGCACACCTTTGTCTTTATATTCCATCTTTTCAATGTAAGTCGGGTTGGTTGGCAAAACAATTTAGATAGTGACTATTGAATGTAATTTTGATCCGATTGAAACTTAATGCAAAGGTCCTGAAGCTTTTATTGAATGTAATTTTGATCCGATTGAAACTTAATGCAAAGGTCCTGAAGCTTTGATGAAAATATTCTAATGGTGACAGTTTGATGTATTGAATTATTTCTTTGTGTATGTGGTTTCCTGTGTTCTTTATATTCACATCTGTATTTTTTGTCTAAATCGAAACGTGATTTCAAATCTAGAATTCACCGTGCAATGCTCTAGACTCGCTCCATTTAGACGAACTGTGTTTCTTCTAAGTGAACTTAGAATTCATCCCCAGCAGTGCTCCGAGTTGCTTCATGTGTTTTTCTCTCGCCACACTCAACGATTTTAAACTGAAAGATTGTTTCTCATTTAGCCTTTATCCTCTCAAGTTCAATTATCGAGTCTTTTATTTCTATCGTTTTCTTAAATCGACTCCATAGCCCAAGGTCTTGCTTTCTTTCACCAATAGAACCAGAAAATATTGTTTAAAGGTGTTAAATTTAGCCGATAGCTTAAATCCATATCCTATACAGAGACCAAGTGTTATTGGACTAATCGATAGGTGCGGACACTAACAGATCTCCCTAGATCCACCTGGATCTAGAACAAAACATGACAGGACATGACTCTTTCCCTAAGTTTTAACCATTGAAGTAGCTAGTAGGAAGGAACAAGTAACATACCTTTATATCGCTTCCTAGGGTCTCTGTTGCTCCTGCTTCGCTCCGATGCTCTCGTGATTTCAAGACCAAAACAACACAAAACAACCAAAGTGAAGATAACAAAATATATTCTTTGTCAACTTATGTGTATGATCAAAGAATTACACAATAAAGTGACAATAGCTTTATGGGAAAGGGACATGCCACTGTATCATATTGATTGAAAGTAAAGATTACAACCTAATTGCCTTAATGTCGCAAGCTTCCTTTCGATGGCTCTTGGCTCCAAAACACACACTTGTTCAATCCTTGTATGAAGAAGATCAAATCCTCTTGATAGACTTGCTAGAGTCTCCAAGCTACTGTTTAGACTAAGTCCTTCACACAATTCTTTCACCAATTCTCCAATGAATCTTGCTTAACCTTTTCCATGAGAATTCCCTCAATATATAGGAGAGAGTGAGATAGTTACTTGAATAAGAATGATCCCACAATATCAGGGAATCCAGTACAAGGATAACCATTCGAATGCCAACCCATTCTTCTAGAAGATTCTCTTCTAGAAACATCGAGAATTCATCTTTTTCTATGATTTAGGAAGAGTTTGCACACTAGCTATTCAACACAGTGCGAGAAGTTCACACCCTGACTTAAAGCAGCCTGCGAGAATGGGTCATTCTCGCACCCAAATATATTAACAGCCTGCGAACTTTCTTCAAAAATGAGTTTTCTGGGAAGAGATGAAAGTAACTTTTCTCAGGAGAAAGTTCTTATGAAGAGCCTGAGTACACCATCATCAATACATCATCATGACGACCAAAATCATGGGTAACAGAATGCCCCCCAAAGTATGAGGTTGAAACCAGTGACAGCCGAAAGACTTTGTAAGTTGCATCTGTGTGTCGGAAACTAGGAGCACACCTAATCGGAAACCTACGAACAACCAAGCATCTGCAGAATATCATATATATTAATTATGAGGTAGGCATTCCCATACTCAGATCATAGACCGATGACATTGTAAACATGGGTCATGGCCACCAATCATACACTGTGGATCCATATCGTCAAAATATAGCATAGCCACCAGGAATACACTATGGATCTATGCGAGAAATTTCAAATTAAGACGACATAGCCACGAGACATACACAATGGATCTATGTGTCGCAAATTATACAGACTCCATCGCAACATGGACAAAAAGATGATATCCAGGGTCTTCAATCTCATCGCCCAAAAGTACGAATCTAACCATGTGATTACATGTGTCGAAGTCGAACATGGCAAAAACAACTTGATTACTGGCCATTGACGAAACCGTTAACAAGTGTGAGGGAAATCACCATTGATGTCAATGACTCCCAAGGTACTCTAGTATAATCCATCGAGTGTGAATGAATGAGTTGAAGTCGAACATTCGACCGAATCTTTCGATCAGGGGTCAATGATGTAAACCCACTGTCGAAAACGAGGAAACCTGCCATTGAGGCATGCAAGCTCCAAGGTACCAAAGAATTTCTAAGTCTTGATTCCGGATAATGAGCTGAAGTCGACGGAACAAAACTCATCACAGGAGGGCCTTGATGTATCCCCCATCAATGACACAAAAAGAGTAACAGATTTTGAAGGTGAAACAAAGTGTGATGTAAATTGAACTGGACACAAGGAAGGTCGACACAGAGAGAATGGACAACTGCAGATGGCCAACTCAATAAAGGTTTCAGATGGAATTCTCTTGAACATATGAACGACACGACAAATGATTTCGCAGCATTGACTCAAAGACGACACAGGGAATGACCTTGTAGCAAATTGAATGAGAGACAAATGGATTTTCCAAACTGACTTCAAATGTAATGAATAGGGGGTGTCATGTTCAAAAGCGACACTTACTGCCAATCAATACGAAGATGATAACATATCCCTTTCCCAAATTTTCCCCCACCATTTCTAGTGAGTACCTCTTTATTTTTACGCAAGCTTGAGGAGGATAACATATGCTTGTTGATATAAGCTTATCCTTCAGAGTATGTTTAACGAACCCTAAGAAGGAGTGGTTCGATCCCATTACGGGTCTGTCAATGTTTGTTTAAAGAGTCCATAGATAGAAAACTCGAAGTTTTTTCATGATTATAGAGTTTGGAAAAACACTTAAAAGAGAACTCTCTGAGTTCCTTTTTCGTAAAATAGTCTGGATGAGACCGAAAAAGAGATAAATTATCGCTCACCAGACACTTACTTCAGATACTTTATCGAGCATGAAAATAGTAAGGTCGCTCGTCTATCTTTTGATGTTTAGAGAGTCTGAAAATAGCTTAAAGAGGACTCTAGGGGGGTTCATTTTTCATATAACCTTGTTGAGCCCGAAAAAGTGATAAAAGTATGCTCGATCGCGTTCTCATGTATTTCCGAGCGCAAGAACGGACAAAGACCACGCTCGAGGTTTTATACAAAAACCATAAAAAACAATCAAAACACGCGATGACAAAGAAAAAATATGTCTGTATCCTCTGTTTAGGAACATTGAAGTCATTACGTCTACAAAAGTTAGACTCAAAAGGACATTAGGGATTAGGGTTTAATAGATAAATAATCATAAAAAACCAAATGACATAGTAAAAGTAAATAAAAAGGAGGAAAAAATCTTTTTACCGTATCATTTTTACCTTTCCACTATTTGAGCTCAAAAAACCCCTCTTTTACCCTCAAAGTTCAACGTCAGATTGCGGGAGTTACGAGCGTCCATTCGTCGAGCCGTCAGCGACAGTGAGGTAGGCTCTTTGTCCTTTACTCTTTCATGGTTTAATTTTGCATTTTCATTGGTTAAAAATTCATTTTTAAGTTGATTTTATGAGCCCTACTTGCGCTCCACCATTCTCGCAGGTGGGCTACACGGGACCTGTGAGAATGGGTCATTCTCGCAGGTGAGCCCACAGCAGCCTGCGAGGTTCTCGCACTGTGCACAAAGGGCACCTGCAAGAACCGCAAAGCTCGATTTTTTTTTAAATATTTACCCAATGAAAAAAGAACCAATTAATGAATAGAGTTGCTAATCTTCTCTTTGTGCTTCCTATGCAGGTAATTGGCCATCAAAATGGTTCTTGAATGGCGCGAAAGGGAGCACGAAGAAGACAATGCTATTGTCAGAAATCATACACCTACTATTGTTGCTTTGAGAAACTATGGCGTCTTGAAGTACTTTTGTATCCCGGGCATGAGGGCCCAAGTCAGGTTATTAGAGTACCTTGTGTGTATGTGGGATCCTGATCAACAAGTATTTCATGTGGGGGTCCACACACTGTCCTTAGATATTGAGGACATTTATTTTTTGACTGGATTGTCACAGCGGGGGTACTACTTGAGCCTGACTGGTAGCAGAGGTGGTGGGCTGCCCATGAGTGAGTACTGTCGTTTACACTGTGTTTCCGAGGCAGAGAGAAAGAAAGGAAAAGTAGTTATTTGGGGGGTACGAGATTTGACCCTCCGTACTATCTTATTCACCATAGCTCGGATGGCTGGGAGTTATGCTCCTCACATGGCATTACAGAGTTACTTTCAGTATGTTATTGAGTGTACTGAACCTCAGGTTTTCAACTGGGCAGATGCAATGCTTCGTAGCGTAAAAAGGCAGTTGACTAAATGTAGACGAGGCAACCTGAAGCAATTCGGGTACAGATCTTTGCTAGTGTCCTTCTTTCTTGAGAGGGTTCCATTACTGAGGCTGCAGGTTGAGTGGAATTTGTCGGCTCCTAGGGATCCAAGGATGTTGAGATGGTGTCAGCTTATGGCCCGGCACGTAGCTGGACCGATCATCAAGTATGATGGTACCTTCTTTGACTGACTTCAACCACAAATGTTGATGGTTGACGATTATGCTTATGCCGGGTTGGATTTCCAAGGAGATCCGGACTTAGTACTGCCAGAGGATGCTCAGTGGGGGGAACTTGGTAAGAAGTACACACATTTTTTTCTTTTTAAATGTTTTTGTGAATTTTTATCATATTCAAATGTTTTGTTTTATAAGTTCGTCCAAAGACTAAATACAAAATCGTTGTTGATGACACAGATGTTGGACCTTACCGACCTCCTGGTACCTCTCCCATTCAACGACAAGGAGAGGTAGCGGCAGTGCCACAATATGCTGAGGATTATCAAGTGGTGGAACAAAATCTAGAGGGCCTGACCGCAGATATTCTAGACATGCCTCTTGAAGAGGTTCCATGACGCAATCAACGTCATACTGTAGGAGTGTCAGGGTCCATGAGCCGACTGCTCCGTAGGGTTGCTCGGGCAGTCGTGTGTTACCGTGAACGTCATCCATGAAATCACTTTGTAGAAGCTATGAGCTTCAAATTTTGACATTTTGGTCTTCGGACAAACTTTTTGTAAAAAACTCTTTTGATCGTTATATATACAGACGGCTTCTACCGGTTTATCATGTATTGTGTGAATTGATGTGATTGATTTATAAATGATTCAAATGTCTGTCTAATACATAATTAGACAATGTATATGTTAATGTATTTAGACATCTAGGAATATGTTGATATTCAATGTAATCAAAATAACGTTCCAAGAGGCGAATTCACAAATACACCCGTAACAAAGTAGGACTTCGAATAGTATAGACATTACTTAACTGTGGTACTACAAGTTGCCAATCAAGTTGCACAACCAAATGACGAATTCTGAGTGAGATAGCATCAACCAATAATTCAATAACGATTCTATACTCTGCAATGTTGTTGGTCGCACGACCGAGGCACACACCTCGTAAGGAGACAAGCTCGTTTGTAGGGGCGTAAATTGCCCATGTAGCGGAAGCAAGGTTCTGAGTACTACGGCTAGTGCCATCAGCGAAGGCAATATAGGGTAGCGAAGACTCCGACATCTGGAAATCAAACACAATGTCACGTAAGGGCAGAGACCAGATAACGACAAAAGCAAGCTATAGTAACACACAAGAAGTATGATACAATAAAAATACAAGTACTTGTGTACAGATGAATTTATGCATAGTACTTCTTCAAGTACAACCCATTCCTGGGTTCACTCAAAGGGACACCATCGTAATCTACTAACTCATAAGCTCCTTTTTCCAAAACTTGTCGAACGATATAAGGACCTCGCCACATGGCTTCGAATTTTCCAGCTCCTAGCATATCTCAATCTTGATCATATAGGAGAACAAGATCACCTTCAGAGAAAACACGAGGCTTGACATGTTTGTCGTATTGGGCCTTGACACATTTTTTCTGAGCTTCTATGACTAGGGCGGCATTGCGTTGAGTTTCGTCTAATCGCATAAGATACAATAGACGTTCTTTCTCAGCAGAAGTGTTGGGTAGGAGTTCAACATCTAGTTTTAAAGAGGGTATCTCGCATTCAATAGGAAGAATGGCTTCCACACCATAGACTAACCGAAAAGGTGTAAACCCAGTAGTGGACTTGACGGATGTCCGGTAAGCCCACAATGTCGAAAACAACATTGTGTGCCAACTTGTTTTATGAATCCCTATCATCCGTTGGAGCATAGTTATGAGAACTTTGTTAATCGCTTTGACTTGGCCGTTGGACTATGGATAATAGGTCGTTGAATTATCATGGCAAAGACCCAACTTTTCAATAAATTCAAACATCATAAAATTCCTAAAGTAGCTACCGTGATCAGTGACGATAGCTTGGGGAACACCAAAACGAGCTATGATGTGATTAAAAAGAAATAATGTTGCGATCTTTCTAGTGTTGTCGAATGTCAGCATCGCCTCGGCCCATTTCGTAAAGTAATCAACGGCTACAATAATGTAACCATGCCACCCGGCCGAGTGAGGGTGACATGTCATAAAATCGATGCCCCATTTCGCAAAGGGACCAACTGAGACCACAGGGTAAACAGGAGCGGGATGTGACCGTATCTTCTGATTATAGGTCTGGCAAGCATGGCATTTTTGAACGGCGATGATGCATTCGTTAAACAAAGAAGGCCAAAAATACCCTGCACGTAAGATCTTCTGGGCAGTAGCATACCCAGACATATGACCACCACATGCTCTAGAATGGCAGTCATTCAGAGCTTTCTCGTCTTCGTCGAACGTTAGGCAACGTCGAAAAACAGAGTCAATCCCCTGACAATAAAGAGTATCTTTGAGGATTATGTATTGACGAGCTTGATAGCATATGCGACATCGGTCAGTACTAGACAAAGTTGGTCGGAAAGTCTGGGTTTGGAGATATATAATGATATCCTCATACAAAATATCATCAGTGCTAATAAGGAAAAGAGATTCATCGGGTAATGAATCAGCTGCTACATTTTCCGTTACAGAATGGGGAAAGTTGCATATCAACTCAGCAAAAACTAAGGACTTCTTGGACTTGGCGCGTTCGAATTCCAAGTCAAACTCCTGGAGTATCACAATCCATTTGGAGAATTTTCCCCCGAGCAATTGACGTGTCAGAATGTGTTGCATAGGGTTGCAATGAGAAATCACCATAGTCTTGCGTGAGAGGATATAGTGCCGGAAGCGCTGGACGGCTTGAACGGCAGCCAAGGCTAGTTTTTCGACATGTAAATACTTGATTTCAGTAGGCGTGAGACTTCGACTCAAGTAGTATATGACATGTTCATCGCTAACATCATCCTCTTAGACGAGGACCATACCAATAGTGTACTCTGAGGTAGCAAGATAAAGGAAATAATCGCGACTGTAATCGGAGGGAAAGAGAAGCGGAGCATGCGTTAGGGACAATTTCAAAGCTTCAAAAGCATAGTTGGCAATGGTATCCCAGACGAACTCTGAATCCTTCTTTAATAGCCACATAAATCCAGGAGTTATCTCGGCGTAATTTGGGATAAAACGACGAAGAAAGTTTGCTTTCCCCTGCAAACTTTGGAATTGGCGAAGTGTAGAAGGAGGAGGGAGATTAAGGATCGCCTCAACCTTTAAAGGATCCACCCAAATCCCTTAATGCGAAACGATAAAACCTAGAAAACGGCCGGATTCCACACAGAAAACGCACTTATGAGGATTCAAACGTATACAGTAGAACCGACAGCGAACGAAAATGGCTCGGAGGTGGGTTGGGTGATCGACTCTGCGCATTGAATGAGCGGGTAAATCGTCCAAATAGGGTTGAACGATGTGCTTGATATCATGGAAAGCATAAGACATAGCGTGTTGAAAAGTTGCGCCCGCGCTCTTAAGACCAAAAGGAAGTTTCCGATAGGCAAAAGTACCCCAAGGACAAATAAAAGCAGTCTTATGTTGATCCTCGGGAACAATGTTGATTTGATTATATCCGGAGAAACCATCCATGAGAGAGAAGATTTCACTTCCAGCGCAGTCATCGACAATTTGATCGACAAAGGGGGTAGGAAAGTTGTCCTTTGGACAAGCTTTGTTGATATCCCTATAATCAATGCATACATGAATTGTACCGTGTTTCTTGTCAATCGGGACAAGATTGGAAACCCAGTCTGTGAGAGCCACCGGATAAATAAAGTTAGCTTTCAGAAGTTTCTCGACTTCGAGCTTTATAGTAGCCGCTTTACGTGGGTGAACTGGACGAAGGCATTGTCGGACGGGTTTAGCATCAGGATATGTCTTTATCTCATGTATCACAATCTCAGGGTCGATACCCGACATTTATTCATAGCTCCAGGCAAAGATGTCACAAAATTATTTGAATAAGGATGAGTAGGTGACGATTTCATCAGAAGAACATGAAGCTCCAATATGGACATTTTCGACAATCCCAGGTTTGATGGATATGTCAATGGGAATAGTGGGCAAGATATTGCTTAAATTCCCTTCGGAAAACACATCATGTGCAGACTCGGGAACGGTCGAGATGACGACAATGGTCGAAATCCGTTGGTAGTTCGCAAGAGTATGTTGTTCCAGAAAGAGGATGGAATGATGATTCCCATCGTCCCAAGGGGTGTCCTCCATGAAAGACATGATCATCTCGTCTGTGGGAAAAACGACACGGAAAGGATCGGGAGACAACTCATCAAGAGAGGGGGTAGAAGGTGTTGTTGATTGAATGGCCTGATAGGCGTATTCGACCGGACTTAACGGCATCACGTCGTCATAATGAAGATGATCTCCAAGGTTAGGTACTACCCAGGGGTCATGAGACGCAGGAAGTTCATGTTGATGGAAGCAACCGACGAGCATGGAACATCGGGCAGTGGAATGGGGAAAGTACCCATTAATGAAGAGTCCTTGAAAAGGCCTACACTGACGTTCTCATAACCCGGTGGGGTTTTAGCGATAAACGGTACGTTGCCAGTACAGGTATTAGAATTGAAGAAGGCTAGTTGATTGACGGTGACAACCTTACCTTGATGTGGGAAACGTACCACATGAAAAAGGGTCGACACAACTGCGCGCATGGAATCGATCCAGCTGCGGCCAAGCAGAAGATTAGAATCAAGGGGAGCGTCAAAGACTTCCACTTCGACTTGGATTGTTTTTCCTTCTAACGTGATGGGCAACGAAGGAAGAACACCGTAGGGCTTAAAACCAGAGCCATTGAATGCTTTAAGAGTGTTATGGGATTCATTCAAAGAAGGAGAGCCAATGGCTTTCCAGCAAGCAAGAGACATGACACACGTCGAGGCACCCTCGTCGATAACGGTTCGGCAAATGTTTTTGTCAGAGACAATCACTTGCATCTGGAGCGCGAGTTGAGGGGGTAACCTTGGAATGTGATCTTCCAAGTCAAAGATTATTAAATTCGTATCCATCGGGTCAATTCCACCGATAGATTTCAATAGTGCCTTCCGTTGTGCAGGACATGTTTGAATGACTTCAAGGGATGACATCGCAGAAGGTGCTTGGGCCAGATCTTCAACAATGCTGTAGTTCTGGGCCGCACGAGCCTGAGGATTGAAAGACGATTTTCGAACGACGCCCTTTGGGGGGGGTCGCAGAACTTTGTCGAGGCTCTGTCATTCAAGATGAAGAGGACCATTGGTAGGTGGAGTCGCGGGAGAGGGTTGTACCAAGGAAGGGGGTAAATCATCAACCTTCTCCTTAGAGGGAGAATAATCTTTGGCCCGAGTGGTGAGTGCAATGTTGCTCTGCTTAGAATCGCCAGTACACATCAAAACATAGGAGGTGGTAGAAGATGAGGGTTGGTCATGGATGACCAACTGAGATTGTTGTTGAGACGAGAAGGGTTGGGACAAAACGGTCGGCGTAGGTGGTTTTGGAGCTCCTTGAAGGAACTTAGTGACCTTGGCACGTCATGGAAAATCCTTCGTGTAGTGATCATCACCACAGATAAGACAAGGGTATCGTGGTTTGCGCTTATCCCGATCGTCAATAGGGGTAGTTTTGGTTTGCTCTGCTTGAGAATTATTTTTGCCCTCCTTATTCTTACCTCTCCCCTTTTTAGATTTGTTTTTACCGGCTGGGGTAGATTGAACTGCATTTACCTCAGAAGTCTTGCCGGTGGGAGGGGTAGGAAATGGAGCATTTTGAACATTAGAAGAAGCAAATTTAGGGTTTGCGCTTGAAGCAGAATGTGGTTGGGCTTAGGCAATACCAACCACACCGTCAGCTGCATGCGAGGCAACTGGAGTAGTTGAAGTGATGGATGTAGAAGGACGAGGTAAGTCAGGTAGTAAATCGTAAAGGGTTCCTGTTTGTGAATAAACGAGGTCAAGATATTGAGCATGACTTATAGCCTGCTCTTCCGTGACTACGCCACCCATGGCAATGTCCTTACCGATGTCATTCACAAATGATTTTGTGAACCACGCTGCCAGCAACTGATCAGGGAGCTCAAGTTTAATGAGACGTCGTCTCCTTCACCACTCATGGATGTGATCAGATATATGAGTGCCTTTGTTCTGTTTGAAGGAAGTCAAAATCTCAGTTCCCATGTCATAACAGATCGGTAACTGGTAATGCATAAGGAAAGCCATAGCTAGGGTGTTGAAGTCAGAGAAGAAACCTCGTGGCAATTCGATATACCACTTCGCAGCAGAACCTGTGAGGGTTCGTTGAAAAAGACGTAAATGAATAAAGTCATCCATCAACAAGTTGGATGAGCACCATAGGTGAAAAGTCATAACGTGATTGTTTGGGTCCTCTCCTACTTTGCCGTCGAATTTAGGAATGTTCAATGGAAGCTTGGTTGGTATAACAGGCCATTGGGAAGAGTGACGAATAGGATCATTTAAAATCCTTGACAAATCTGGCAAATCCAAAGTGGTGAGAAAGGGTAACTTTAGATTCACCTATGGGTACTGGTGGCTTTGGGGAGGAAGCCTTGTCGGCAAACCCGTAGGACCATAAGCAGTCTGCATATAATGTGAAGACCCAGGCATATTCGGTGGTGGTTGGAGAGGATAGTAGCTCATAGGATTGTACCCTGGAATAGGGGCTTGATTTTGAGCATTCGCCCCCCAAATGGGATTGAACGAACCTGGATATGTTTGGCCCACACTAGGGGGTATTACAGACGCAGTGGGAAACTGTTGCCCCCCAGTCGATTGAGTTGGTTGTTGTATCAACTGATTCCAATACTGGGCCAAGGACGAAGGTATGTTTTTCCCATAAGGTGGGGTCGGTCCTCCCAATGAAGGTGGTGTTCCAATTGGGGGCAATGTTCTAATTGAAATTTGCCCACAGAGAGGGGGTTGAGTTATACCACCTTGGTGAAAATGTCCACCAACAGAAAATTGGTAATTTGGAGTGAATGACGGAATAGTGCCACTAGGATTAAGACTGCCAATAGAAGACGAAGAAGGTCCTCCAAAAGGAAATTGAGGGAGTGTTGGAACGAAACCTGGAAGAAAGTGCCCAGAAGAAGAAGGACCACCAGGAGAGCTGGATGGAGTTTGCGTAGGAGTAGGAATGGAAGCATTCAACGCACGGTATCCAGGTGGTAGTGTCTGAGTGACGTTGGGCATTCGCGGTGTGTTGATGGGAGCAAGACTAACAATAGTAAACCCGGTTGGAACACTCGTAGTAGCTGTGAGATGGGCCATTTCGGTAGGGACGGTAAAGTGATAAGCGGTAGTCACCGGTACTATCTATGTACTAGAGATGTCAGAAATCACAGGTGAACCTGGACCAAAAAGGTCCCGTCGAAAAATGCCCGGAGACCAAAAAGGATCTTGGTCCCCAGGTCCAGTCGGAGATCCAGAATACACAACAATTAAGTCTCTGGAAGAGTTTGCTCGCATAAAATGTCTCTCAGAATTGGGGTGAAGTCGAAAGTCCTCTCGAGTATTTGTATTTCGAAAATGTTCTAGAGAGTCAGTACGTTCCACTTGCGGGGTGGTGACGACTGGGACTTCACTTTGCTAAGGAGAGCCTTCAGGTGTACTTGTAAGCAAGGGTTGAGAACCTTCCATATATTCTGGAGATAAACCATGCATTCTACGTGAACAACGTGGAGGAGCTATTGTAAACGAGTGACAAACTTCACAAAGAAAATCCTATGGTCAACTTTGAGAAACAAACAACACGTGCTAGTAAACAAAATCTAGGAAGCAACACCAAGCAAACAAGACCTTCTAATTTCGAAGCCACTAGTTGGTGATGAAATCCAATGTCGCAACAACGAGACGAGAAGGGGCTGGGCTAGGGTGGAAAAGTTACGCTGACGACCTGCTTAACGGACTTACACCCTGGTGCAAGCTCCCACACATAATCGTGGGTATACCCTCCAAGGAGCCCGAGTGAGTTTGGTCAACGTCAATTCTAGGTACCGTGAAGACTTTCCCCTTCACATTCACCTCGTGTAAGAACCTACAAAGATAGGCCACTAAGGTCACCACCAACAACAATAAATCCTGGGGGAACAGTCAACAGTCCGATCCGCACGTAAGGGCAGGGTATCTAGCCCGAAATCAACTCAAAAGGCTTCCACTCATCATTGTGGGTATACCTCTGAGTGATCCCCGTAATACATGCAATCTCTACACTGATATCAACAAAGCAGGGTGAGTAACTCTGTCAATATCAATGCGACCTCGTGCTTGACCCTTGTGTGAGAAGGGCTTCCCAAGACAAGATGTTGCAAATGGAATTTAACACTCCCTAACACAAAATGCTATTGTGTGTTTTGTGCTTTTGGAGAGTGTATCTCTCTTCCTACTCCAAAGCGTTAGCCTAACTAAATGTTGGTGTAATAGAGCCTTAGAAAAGAGTTACTAGATAAATTTTACAATTGCGCAGTGTTATTAAGAGCTGTTGTTTACTCAAAGGAAATGGAGATGAAACTTATGTTGTATGACTCCGACCCAACAATGCATGGATGAGAATGAAAAATATATCGATTTTCGTTTCATGAATCCTATGTATGGGAGGGAGAGAGAAGTTTTCCAGATCAACCCGAACTACAATGCAAAATTTCCTTTAAAATGCAAATGCAACAAATCACGCATCAATAACAATTCTCTATTGTGTCTTTTTCAATAATTTCAACAATCGATTTTCAATGTTTTCTAAGATGAAAAAGATTTTTTGAAAGAAAAACTTTTGTTCACTTTTCAAAAAGGACCAGCACCATGATAGTGAGAGTACTGAAAATGAAAAACAATGAACAAGCAATGATAAAAACCCAAATCACTCTTTCAATGAAAACAAAAATAAGAAGCAAACCAATATAGTCTTTTCAATTGCATAAGAAAAGTGATCTTTCAAAAAATAAGCAAATGATGGAGACCAAGAAAACTCAACTTTCAACCGATCACCAGTTCTTAACTGATCAAACACACTCAGATTCCGAAATCAGAGAGTATGGTTTTGCCAAGGAATGAAAGTCAAGACAATAGTGACAAGAAAAGCCTTCGAAACCCTAAGACTATCCATGCATGAAAATGAAGACAAGAAAGACACCAATCAATGGTCCAAGAAACTCTTATGAGGCACCTAGACTGATCTGGGCAGTTGAAGATGCCAAAACTCAAATCCCAAAGTTTGAAAAAATGGGTTTGTAAGCTAAGAGTGTTACACAGTGCGAGAATTAGTGATTCTCGCAGGTGGCCCTTAAGCAGAGTGCGAGAACCTCCCACTGAACCTAAAGGCAGGATGCGAACTCTATAGATTCTCGCAGGCTTCAGTGAAGTGCAGTGCGAGAACCTCTGAAAATAGTCAATTTTTTGGAAAATGAAACAAAATTTGAAAAGGCCTCTGGACCCAAAGGGTCTATCAGGATATCCTAGAGACTCATAGATTGATAGAAAAGGAGAAAAGAAAAACAAGAGCAAATGGCCACGGGAAAACACCAAAAGCCACAAAGAAAATGGGATGATCCCCAGTGGAGTCGCCAATTTTGTTATCGGACTAATCGGTAGGTGCAGACACTAACAGATCTCCCTAGATCCACCTGGATCTAGAACAAAAAAGGACAGGATGTGACTCTTTCCCTAAGTTTTAACCATTGAATTAGCTAGCAGGAAGGAACAAGTAACATACCTTTATATCGCTTCCTAGGGTCTCTGTTGCTCCCGCTTCGCTCCGATGCTCTCGTGAGGTCAAGACCAAAACAACACAAACCAACCAAAGTGAAGATAGCAAAATATATTCAACAGTCAACTTATGTGTATGATCAAGGAATTACACAATAAAGTGAGAATAGATTTATGGGAAAGGGATATGCCACTGTATTATATTGATTGAAAGTAAAGATTACAACCTAATTGCCTTGATGTCGCAAGCTTCTTTTCGATGGCTCTTGGCTCCAACACACACACTTGCTCAATCCTTGTATGAAGAAGATCAAATCCTCTTGATAGACTTGCTAGAGTCTCCAAGCTATTGTTCAGACTAAGTCCTTCACACAATTCTTTCACCAATTCTCCAATGAATCTTGCTTAACCTTTTCCATGAGAATTCCCTCAATATATAGGAGAGAATGAGATAGTTACTTGGATAAGAATGATCCCACAATATCAAGGAATC
>ML778981.1:179375-222703 GCA_009831015.1 Picea engelmannii
AATCCAGTACAAGGATAACCATTCGAATGCCAACCCATTCTTCTAGAAGATTCCCTTCTAGAAACATCGAGAATTCATCTTTTTCCATGCTTTAGGAAGAGTTCGCACCCTGGCTATTCAACACAGTGCGAGAAGTTTGCACCTTGACTTAAAGCAGCCTGCGAGAATGGGTCATTCTCGCACCCAAATATATTAGCAACCTGTGAACCTTCTTCAAAAATGAATTTTCTGGGAAGAGATGAAAGTAACTTTTCTCATGAGAAAGTTCTTATGAAGAGCCTGAGTACACCATCATCAATACATCATCATGATGACCAAAATCATGGGTAACACCAAGTCTCCAGAGAGAGCCCTCTCCAGGTCCGAAAGGCTAGTTTCGGGCCTCAAAGTTGGTTTGTAAGTTGCCTCTGTCATTCGTTTTCTTAGCCGAACAAAGTTTATAGAGCGCTAACATGGACCGAGGGTGATAGAACCACCCTGGGTTTTACGTTTGTATGTTTCAATGTAGGAACAGGTCAGACCAGGAGATGTTGAGGTTTTCATGCACTCTACGACAACTACATGTCTCCGAGTAGGAGCCATATGGTATCCCCATTTCCTAGGGATAACCAAGGAGACAATGTCTCGAGGCCCTCAGGTTGCAGACATGTACTACCAAGAGACATATGGCTGACAATGTCAACTTGCACATACATGGGCTCGCCTCATCACCACAGATCTCATGTTCATCATGAGGGTATACACCACAACATCTAGCTTCCTGAAAACATTGGGTCTTGCTAGATGAGATACAAGCTAGGTATCATGGTGAGTGTCATTTCAATATTTGAGGCATTTGATCATCTAAAACTGCTTTTGATTATGTAATGTCTGCTTGGAAATTATGCTCTTTGCCTTGTTTCACCTTAGTGGTTAACATTGCGCCCTAGTAAGTGGTCATCCTTAGGGATGGGTTTGCTACTGGGAGGTCCCCTTGACAGGTAACCGTACCATTCCCGACCATACTTGCCACTTTCCACACTTCATCCCATCATCTTTAGGTGTATTGACCCAAGAAGGGATTGTCCCTCATTTCATGGGAAGAAGGGACCAAAGGCCCAGAGGGAATGTAGCTGACAAAATATAAAATCCATACTATTAACCTTCCAGATGCTCGCCCAAAGAGGTCTTGAGAAAAATGAAATACTTCTCTTAAAAAATCAAAGACCTGCAAAAGCAAAATTCACATTATATAGATGTCCCACTTGTTGAGGTGTTTACATGCATGTGATGTCCCTTTCTTTCCATGCATATGGCACTCTGTTTACCTCTAACGTCAAGTGACCATGTGGTACTTCCCCCTAAGTTAATCGATTAACCCCTACAGAGTACCTAGTGTTTGGAACTTAATCAATTAATGGCAATAAATGGGCTTGGAAAAATGATGCATTGAAAATGAAGGTGCAACACACCCTCTACAAAGGCACCCATAAATGAGACACTACAATCCCTTGTATGTCACAAACCCCATGCCCAAGAATATTTCCCCCATTCATATCATCTCCTCCACATGACTTAAACAAGGGTTCCACTTGGTAAACACTCCTAAACTTGAGGTATGATTCACCCAATAGGTCGTTTTGTCAACTCTCCCATACCTACACTTGGCAAATTGCATAAGGTATTTGAGCACTTGTTTATTTTGATGAGGTGCTTTTTTATGAGCATGCTTAGGTGGTTCATTTATTGATTTGATTTACTTATCATGATGCATTTGACTTGAGATCCTTGGAGGGCGTATTCATTGTCTTTGCAGGACCTAGTTGGTGGACAGATTCAGAAGAGCAAGCCTAGCTTGGGCTTCCTTGGGGCTTGAAGCCCATAGACTGGATACCATGGCCCACACATCAGACAATGATGGTAGCCTTTGGAGACCTGAGAGACACCTTGAAGGATCTATCTTAGCCCATTTCTAGCCCAACGTTTTGCTCTTGATGCCAAAACGTCACACTTAAGGAGCTTGGCGTCGCCCTAGGGCTAGGGTTTTGTAGGTGAAGTTTTTTAAAATGGACACTTGGCACGTTTTGATGGGAGAAGGCTTGTCTTGAAGAAGGAAACCCTAGCACATGAGATGGAGGTCCTAGAAGGCCCAATGACTTCCATTCTTTACTCCAACAACTTGCAAAAAGTGTCAAAACGTCACCCTAGAAGAGTGGTAACGTCATATTAGGGTTTCTTATGTGCATTTTTTAAGTTAAATTTGAATTTGATAATGTAAAGGGGTAAAGTAAGGGTTGTTGACCCCTTAATTTGTGGTTAACCTAAAATTAAGTGGACATACACTTTTAGGAGGCTTTGTATAAATAGAGATCAAACTCTTGTCATTTAATCATAGCTCTCCCTTTGTGAGAAGACTACTTCGTTGAAATTTGCGCCCTCTTTGGGCAATTTGATCTCCCTCTCTCTCTCTCTCTTGTGTAAATTTCTTATGGTGAAATCTCTTGGTGATTTTTGGAGCTAAGGTGGTGAACACCTCTTGGAGGCATTCTCTCTTTCTTACGAATGGTCTTTGCTTGGTGAATTAGGGTTTTATCTTGCATCTCTTTTGAAATTGGTAAGGAAAATATGCAATTGTTAGTTCTTCTTGCTTGTTTCATAATTGTTATTGGTTGAAACCCTAGGAGGAGTATAAGTGCATACACCCTCCATTAAGCTTCATATCATTTCCTAGTTGACAAGTCATTTATTGCAAGGTTGCTAGGAGGAGTACAAGGGTTTACAACCTCTTAGATTTATCTAAGTTTGATTTGCATGCCCTAGGGAGTAAGAGGGTTTACACCCCTAAAGATATTGTGGATCTAACTCTTACAATCCAAGACTCCATTTACCCAATATTTTGAAGGCACTAATCTTGAATTTTCATTGGAGACATAAAATTACATGCATCGGGTAACGTGATTTTATGAGATTTTCAAATTGTTTGAAGTGCAATCAATTCTACATGCTATTGGTTTGCTTATTCCCCTAGGGTGTCATTTGTTTCCAAGTAACTCTTATTATTGTTATAAATTGAAGCTACAACCATTAGGGTTGGAACAAATCACTTTAAAGCTTTAATTTTGTTGTCATTTCAACCATCAAAATTTGCTAGAAGGTTGTCGTAGTTAATCTACTAGTTGTTGTGCTTCTTTTGGGTGTTTTACTTGCAAGTTTCAGTGGTTGGAATTTTCTGTTGTAAAAATTGTTTGCCACAGCCACAAGGCTGCAATAATATCTCTTCAATACTTGTACTTAACAATCTTTAATTGTTGCTAAAGTCTTGTGCTATCATACTTGAGTTCACTAGTAATTGTTTGTCAATCTCTTATATATTCTCTTGGACTTTGGTGACTTGTATAAAAACTCATTTTATCATTTCATTGCTAATTATATCATTATATACTGCTGCTAATTGGGACAACAAGTTTTACTTGCTTGTCCATTAGGTTATTATGCTTGTATCTCGTGTTTTCTTGTGTCTCGGGCAGGTACAACAACTCTCCACACGTACTCGAGCACTTGGAAAACCTTGACCATCTTTGAGACTCATTTTCGAGCCATCCTCCACTTAGTAGTTTGACCTATAGGGGCTTGACTTCCATAACCTCACTTTCCATCTTATTTTCCCCTAGGGTCACCCGAGATTCCCCCCTTGTTTTGGACTTATCCTTCACTAAATCGAGGGGAGGGTTTATCTAAGGTGACCGTGGGTAGACTCTCCCACCATTATTGCCATCCCATGGATTGGGTCGGGCTTTTCCCAACCTACAGTTTGTGCGATAACAAGGTCGTCATTGCACAACGACCTGCCTCTATGGTCTACCACTCTGCCATCGAGGCTTGTCGCCCTACCGCCATGGACTGCCACCGTGCCACTAACCTGCCACCGTGGAAGTCCACATCATCACTGCCATGTCACTTGACACGTGGCCTCCACGTCACTGCTGACGTCATGTACAAAAAATCCCCAAATTTCCTAAAATTCCTAATTTCTCAAAATTTTCAAGAATGCCTTGTTTCGAAATTTTAGCCAAGGCCACCATGGAATTCTACAATTAAGATTTCGTTGGCCAGTTTCAATTCTACTAATGGCTAATTATCGCCATGCTCGACCCCTCGACATTACTTTGTCTCGGTCTCTACAAAAAACGACCTATAAAACGACCCATATGACCCAACCATTGTAACCTCTATATATGATACCAATCTCTGACATACCCAAACCACTAGTCTGGGCCACATCATTGCGGAATAACTCTGAATACCAATCTGTCATGTACCCACTGCTTGGGTACTTGTAAATTCACCTTCTTAGGAAAGTTTTTTATTTATGTTACCAATCTTTAATTAATCAAGATACATGAAACTAAAGCATGCAATTAACAAGAACATGCTAAAGCATAAAAGAAATGATCAACATGCCATGCGCAACATTAACAACAAGCATGCAAAACATAATTACATCTCAGAGATGATAAATACATAACAAAATATAAAATGAAAGAAAACACAAAGAACACTTATCTTTTCAAATAAACTTTCACCAACTTGTTGCAGACGTTCCACCCAATCATAGACACTATTGTTGTAGCTCTCAACAGCAGGTTTCCACTGAGCTAGGGCTATGAATCCACAAGGACAAGTTCTAGGCCAACTCTAACACACCCAACTAGCTATCAAGCTTTGATATTTTTCCCAACCACACAACCATCCTAGTTTACCAACTCTCTTCCCCTTCATCCTGTACAACCCAAAGAAATGAACCCCTTTCTTTGCAATGTAGTGACTCGGGCTGCTCCACTTCTTTTCCAGGGTTCTAGTGCTACTGGTCAGAAAATATCGATGTTGGAAACTCCAAGGATTCTTAGATGTGAATAGTTATTTCACAACTTCCATCAATCTCATGCCCCTAGGCATCCATTCCTTTCTCGAATAATCAACAATTACTTACAGCCAACAAGCAATGGCTCTTTCCCTCCGATTATTCATCTCCCATGCCTAGACCAAGAGAAAGAATGAATGAGGAATGAATAACAAAATAAAATGAGGAACTATGAATGATGAACCCCCAAATAGTCCAACACAAGGGTTTATATAATTACACACAATAAAGAACCACGTGGCCTTTCCCCAAGAAACTCATGTAATGATCACGTTTTCCAACTAAATCCAAGATGGGTAAATAAAATATAGTAAAAAGACTTAGCCCCTTTAGCCCCCCCTCTCGTGGAATCATAGCCCCCTATCTATGTCCTTGTTTGTCTTACAACCAATGCCACATTCTATTAATATATTCAAAGTATTACATTTCTAGGCACTCTAGCCTTTCAACTTTATAGCCTCTCCGACCTTTCATGGATAAACAAAATACATCATTAATCTAAGGACTCAAAACTAGGGCATCTTAACACATGGAATGTTCAAGAGTCAAGCTTTCACTCATTTCTAAATATTTGTTAGCCTGGTCTCAAAAATACACCATTGGTCTTTGTTAGTCATGTGATTAGTCCTTCCTATATTAGTCATTTGTTTGAAGTCTTAGATTTGAGTCATAAGGTCATGGTTCTTAAAGTCTTGAGTAATGTTTTATACCAATAAATCATGGTTTTGGTTTTATCCTAGGTTTAGGAAGCTAATCAAAATCATGTACAAGAGTCTTCATATCATTATGGTGGTGGTCATTATTTGTAAAGAGGGAAGGTATTGGTCTTATCTGCATGTTTTGAAGGTCACTATCAAGTGTTATGACCCAAACAAGTGTGAAAAGATCTTAAAATATTTACCCAACCACCTAAAGTGTCTTTCATTATGGTCTAATCAAAATGCTAGTGTTGGAAGAATTGAAGAAGACCAATATTGATTGGGATGCTTTCCTAATTGCATCATACTTTCAGCCAGATGTTGCTCATACACCACAATCAAAGACACAAACACATATATCTGTTGAAAAGACTGTGCATATGGAGTCCAATAAAAAGAGGAAAATTGCTAAAAAGGATAATATCTCTCAGTCTACTGATAAGATAAGTGAAAGTCCTTCACAATCTCATGATGGAGAAACTTCTCTACTGGCAGAGCCTTCACCTATGGAGACATCCTCTAACAAAGCAAGTAGCTTAAAGGGAAAGAAACTTGTATTTTCTCCACATGTTGCTGCAGAAGTTGTTAAGCCTAGAAGACCACTCACAATATCAACAACAAAGAAACATGTCTCTGTGGAGGAGGGTGCATCCAGAGCATCAGCTCAAAAAACAATCAAAACTCAACCTCTTAAACAACCAATAGAAATCATTGAGATCAAGTCTCCTTCTGATGAGAAGGATCCCACTTTCAAAAGGCTCAGGAAATAACTGAAAGATGTAAGGGATAATAATGAACAGTTGAAATTGGAACCCACTAGAGCACAATGTCATGCAGGAGGAGCAAGCGACACCCATTCAATGCAGTGGTTTCAGTGGCTAGGGTTTAGCCCTGACCGCTCTACTCGTGGTCACCCTGCGTGTTCGGGGTTCGTTTGCAGGTTCTTCTCCAACAATGGTGGTGTCTTCTCCCATCGGTGCTCCTTGCCTCGAATCCTCTACTCCAAGCCTCAGATCTACCCAGTCTGATCCCTCTGGTGGGTCGTCGGGGAGCCTTTTCAAGGGATCTCCCTCTGGTTCTACTACCTTCCATGGCAGCTCCTTCCATGATGTCATCAAGAGGAATTTAAATCCTTCATCTTGTTTGGTGCAAGAGGCTCCGACCCCTTCCATCTCTTTGAGTAAGGACCCTACTTCCAAAGTAGCTCGCCTCAACTCCATGACACTCATATGTCGTTTTAATGGCCTCTGGCCTCATCTCGTTAATCTTCACGATTGGATTCCGAGATATCGGTTGCCAATTTTGAAAGGTGATGTTTTCATTCACCCCTGTGCTCAAGGATTTTTCATTGTTGAGTTTGATCTTCAAGAAGATAGAGATTTGATCTTTAGTTTCGACCCTTGGTTATGGGGTAGCTTGGGTTTATGTATGAAGCCCTAGTCTCCTTCTTTTGATCCTTCGAAAGATTCGTTATCTTCTGCCCTTGTTTAGGTTAGGCTCCCAAACTTGCCCTTGCATCTTTGGGGCTTATCCTCTCTTTGTTCCATTATTAATGCTTTAGGAAGGTTCCATTTCAGATGCCTTGAAACAGAAAAATACAACATCTGCACGTTTGCTCGGATATGTGTAGAAATGGATTTCAGCAAAAGGGTTTCCAGCCGAAATCATCTTGATAGGGGATAACTACTCGTGGACTCAAAATTTGGATTATGAAAAAATTACTTTACGGGGCCGAGCTTGTTTTTCAACGGGACACTTGGCAGCCCAATGTCCTAGGGGTCCTAAGAAAGCTCGAAAACATCGAAAATAAACTTGGTGGGTTGGATCCCACATTGATCATCAACTTATTTCCAAGGATCTTTATTCAAATGTTGACCCTCCCATGGAGGGGTCCAGAGAGGCTCCTTTGAAAGCTAGCTTCGCTCCCTCCATTGAGGAATCACTAGTTCTAGTCCCTGCTTTAGACAACTCAAAATCTGAAATAGAGGATCTCAATGCCACATCAAAGATTATTGAGCATTCTTAAATGCAACAAGAAACACCTTGGAAGCTCACGAAAAAAGAGGATTTGGATTCTCTAGATCTGGGTAAAGATAGGCAGGCCCACCCCAACTTCAATCCTATGCCAAGTTGGGAAGATGAGGCTATCGAAGCTGAAACAATAACGACATGATGGGAAGTTCAAGCTAAGGTAATTGATATTCCGATTCAGGAAAAGCAAGAAGTTTCACATCAAGACAATCCAAGAATCACAGGCATCTCAAATGCCCCAACATCGACAAATGAAGATTGGATGGAAGTAAGAAAGAAGAAGAAAACACATGTACCCTCGAAGCCAATGGTCACACGAAGTCAGGCCCGCAAGTCAGTTAAAAAGGTGAGCTCTTCCCCAACAAGATAATTTAGATGCAGTGTCTCTTCACTCTTATCCTCAGAGTCTTTTTTCGAGTGTATTCAGTAAAGTTGTTCTATTTGAAGTTGTCATTTGAGTATTTGAAACAATCATTCGTAGCTTGTAGGAGTGGTTCAATTGAGGCCTCGGATTGGCCTGAATTTTGAAAGACTTTGTAACCTATCAACAGTTTCAACTGCACCATTTTTGATAATTCAAATTTCCCAGTTTTTGTTCAAAAAAAAAAAAATGAATAGTTGAAAAAGGAAAATCTGCATACCAAGATTCAACTAAAGAAGACTATAGAGATGGGTGAAGAAACTGTTAAAAAGGAAAAGAACTGGGTTAAGAGATCCATATCTCTGCGTAGGCAAATGAAGAATGTGTACAGGCTAAATAGAGCTCATCAAGATGAAAACAGGAAGTTGAAGGAGGAAGTGCAGCAGTTGAAGGAGCAAATTGCAAAACAAAACTTGGACATGTTGTCTCGGGCAACCCCTAGGAGAAGAAGATGAAGCATTATCTCTACATCAAATTTATCAATTTTGCTATGGAATTTATATATGCATGCTTACAACCCTAAGGAGCATTTTTACATTATGTTGCTATTATTATGCTCATATGATACTTTTGCAAGTCATTTTTGTGATTCAGAGGTTATAACATGCATCATCAAAGGTTTGAAGGATTTTTGCACAGTCTTGACATCAGATGACAGGTTTTGATAGCAAAATGACACCTACAGGAAAGTTCACAACGCATGTTGTTGAAGGCGCTACAAATTGTTAAATTGGAATAGTTTGCAGCACATGCGCTGCGAACCTGACATTTACTTGGATTTCGATATGTAGGAGGGTTGCTAGTTGTCCGATAAGTTTCGAGTTACTCCTCGAGCATCAACTAAGCATCAAGGGGCAATTGTGCTTAATATTTAGCTTCATTTAATCTCCATGCAATGAGTTGGATGCACTTGTATTTAATACTGCCAACAACTTCCTTGAATATAACAATTTGTTAGATTTTCTATTGTTTGCCTATTGCCACGCCTCTCTAAGGCACGAGATCCTATGTAGGATCTAGGTGGCCAGTTGCAAGAATATTTTGAATGTAATTTGCTATTTAAAATGTAGTGTAACTCCATTAGATGGTTTGAATCGTCATAGATTGAGACTCGTATTTTTACTCTTAGTTGTAACATAGTTTCCAGACTTTATGTAATCAGACTTAAGAATCTTGAATAATTAATGACCAGCTTCTTCTCCTACTATCATATATGTGTTTCAATCTTACTTTGATGTTATCTATTGATGAAGGATTCATCTTAGTACTTGTTCCTTAATGCAGTGGATGATTTATTGTTTGTTTACTGGTGGAAGTGTTATCAAAGTACTCTCTTGTTGATTAGGAGGTTCCTACTTGATGAGATTTCTATTATATGTGTTTCAGAATTGCCTGATGTAACCTGATGCATGTATTTCACATCTTCTGCTAAGTCTTCCATCTTTCCATTAATATTCTAAATGATGATCTGAGACTATTCAAGCCTTGTTTGCTGGTGTATATTTTGTGGAAGTTTTGTGTTGATGTTTTAAACCGAGTTTCTCATCCATTCGCTAGACATTGAACTAAACTCTTATCTTTTACAAATCTACAAGTTTCTGATGGTATTAGGCTCACACCTATAACAATCTAGGTGAGACTTCTAGTACTAATAGGGTATTACACAAAGTAATCCATTTAGACTTCTCAATATGCTCATGCACAAAGTAAACATGGGTATTTTGTTTTCATATTCTCATATATACTTTAATGGAACATTGGTAGTTTAGATTTGTCACCCCACGTACAATATAAATGTCCATACAATGAAAACTAAGAATCTCTCTAAATGGTTTCTTTACTCATTCTTTCTAGATCAACCACTTCTAGTTTCTCAGTGCTTATTTATTTGTATTCTCAATAATGTAAACTACATTCCTTCATTGTTATTGTTTTGCTAAATTAGGTTGAGAAAGATATCAATTCTATGTAGAATTTGATTAAAATACTTACCATCATTGGTGTGCCCCAATGTTATGGAATCATTGCAATATTTGTCTTTTATGGAATGTTGCATTGGGATGGAAATATGAAAAGTCTACCAAATGATAGTAACCATATGTAGTTCCACTTCTATAACATGATTCTCATGTGGATCTATGCAAAGGACTAAAAAATGATAAAAGCTAAATTCTCACCATGGATCTACACAGGTGGATTAAAGCTCCTCTAGCCTAGATTTTCCCTATCGGTTTGATGACACTACAATGTAGATAGCAAAAACTCCTATGGCCTTGCAATGTTTGCATCCCTTAATTCACTTTTCTATTCCATTAACCCATTTTGGGGGCATGCTAGTCACTGATTGTTTCTCGTTCAAGTTGGGGGTTCAACTTTTAAAGAGGTGGTGGAAGGATTTGGTTTGGTTATATTAATGTTTATGTTCCAATATAAGTTAACATATAGCTACAAATGGCCAAACACGATCCCACTGATAAATATGAGACTCACTTCAATCAAAGCTCGATACATGGCTTTATTGACTTCAAGTGATATGAAAATTGCCATTGGATCTTAGGAAGGCCATGTTCTCTTAGACAATAGTGCATGTAGGTTTGGTCGTTGGCCAACTCCTTTGTCATTTGTGTGTGACCCAACTTGTATATTCTTATTATGACTATAATGAGGTTATCAAGCATATTCCATGGCTTTGCAAAAATGTTGAAGTTTCCTAGGAATTGGTGGAGAGCATGCATAAGTTAGACATTTATTTGCAGTGATTCTTGATGCCAAACAAGTATGAAGAATTGATTCTACAATGCCATGACAAGCTTCTAGGGTGGAAGTTTTATTCCATCTCTAAAAGAGTTAGAGTACATTTGTACTCATGTATGAGGAGTAAAACATTTCCTTTACTTGGTTTGAGAAGGTGTTTATCATGGTCAATCTATGCATGCAAATCTAGGCATGAGTGGCTAAATGCTCTTTGGATTTTGAGCATTTATGAAAAGGTTTTAGGGTATTGTGGTGGCCCCTTATACCACAAGTAGTGTGTTGTTGGAAAAATCTAGATTACAGTAGCCAATACCTTATATGGATTTCAACATCACAAGCTTTGTCATTGGGCATGTGGGCAAGTGCTTGAGTGAAGGGAGCAAAAGTAGAGCTATCCTCATGGTCAACATGATGAAGCTCCTTAGCTACCTCTAAACAAGAAAGTGCCTTGCATCTCATTGCCCATTTTTTAGGTGATCAAGTTATCAAGGAAGCAAAATGAAGATGAATTGAGGCTATTAGTGATGAGCCACCTCACACCACTCATTGGCTTAAGATCAATAATGACGACATAAACCCCTATACAACAATTACATTTGGTTGTGTTAGCACATAGGATGTATAGGAGTCAAATTTTCTAAGATTTTAGGTTTGAGTCATAGGGTCTTTTTACTTTAGTTTTTTTGAGTCATGCCTATGTCAATAAATTATGTTTTGATTGTTTCATGAGTCAATAAAACTAACCATAGTCCATGTGAGAGTCTTGGTGTCATGATAGTGGTCATCATCATTAAAGAGAAAGGGGAAAGTGTTGGTCACACTTTTGGTTTAAAGCTCATCATTATCAAGTGTTGTGTCTCAAAAGGGTGTACAAAGGGTTTTCATGTCGTATCTAACTGTTTGGGGGTCAAGTCATATGTCAAGTCAAGCTGCTGCAAACTCTCCTGAAAGTTCGCAGCATATCAAGAAAGGTACATTATGAACTAATCACATACCATTATTCATTGGAAACGTGGCAATTGGTATCTTATTGTTTTCAGTACCATTTATTTATTATTTTCTTCAAATCCGTTTCAAGAAGCAGGTATATCATTTTGAATAAAGCGCGCTGCAAATTGGTTTGAGTTATGGCGCTACAAATTTCCTGTAGCAGTTGAAGGCAGATTAAAGGCTTCTAGAGAACTGCCAATTTAGTTCATGGGACAACAACTCAACTTCAGATATACCAAGTACCCTGTTAATGATCAAATGCATTGTCCGAAGGTTTATCATAATTGGACTCTAGTTGCTGTAATTTTTCTTGCGCGCTGCAAACTTCTTTCACTTGGTCAAATCCTATAATATTTGTATCTTAAGCCTTTGCAGAACCAAGTTTTTTGTTTTATACCAATAAGATCAATTGCAACCATTTATTACAGCCATGACCCTATCCATTGCATTTCTTGTTAGTGCTACAAACTGTATTCATTGAAGACGCTGCGAACCCTCTGTTTTCTCACTTGACAAAACCCTCGCTGACTGTGTTTTCACTCATGTCTGAGATATCATCTTTTTCAAAATCGTATTCCTTTTCCAGACTTGTGGATTTGCAAACCTCTTTGATTGAACCCTAGTCTAAGATTCATTCTCTACAAACTTCAACGTGCGCTGCAAACTGAAAAAATCGCGCTACGAATCCTCTGTTTCACACAGATTGCCACGAACTTTTGCCTGATTAAAGTCCCATCTAATTTCAGATTATTGTTCTCTCCTCTCATCTCCTAGTTGCAATCTTTTCATCCTTGCATTGTTGCTATGCATGAATATGTTATTCAGTAAACCCTAAATTGTGCAAAATCAAATAAAAAACCCTAAATATTCTCGTTTTTATCATACATTTGGTAACAACTGTTATCAAAAGAGAAAAGGGTTTTAAAAAAAACTATCATGGACAATCAACAAGGTAAGAAGGTTCACAAAGGGGGAGAAATTGTCAGGGTTAATCCCCATGACCTGCAGCTTATAAATTCTGAACCATTTTTTAAAGAAACATTTTAGAGAGTGGGTTGCTTGGTTTTTATGAGAAGATGCAAGGAGGACATCCCAAGGTTGCTAAGCAATTTGCACTCAATTTCAGTGGGACAAAGACTAAGGTGGGTGCATTGGATTTTGAAGTTTAAGAGCAATCTATTTTTACATCCACAAAGATACCTATTCATGGTGAAAAATGGTTTAAAGCCATGTCCTTGAATTCTACATTTTCTGAGGAGTTCCTAAAACTTGAATATCAAGGAGACAATCTATCCAAGGGATTGACAAGAAGTCATATGCTAGAGTATTTTGAGAAAATGCTCAGAGTTATTCAGAGGTATCTCACTTGTGAAGGAAGGTTCAATATGGTCTATCAATACCATGTCAGATAGAGTCCAAGCTAAATCTAAGCAGGTGGATACTAGTGTTTTTCATTTCGGTTTAATCAAAATGCTAGTATTGGAAGAGTTGGAAAAGACCCATATTGAGCAAGATGTTTTCCTTGCTGCATTAGGCTTTTAGCTAGATGTTGCTCACACACCATAGTCAAAGAGACAAACACCTACTCCTGTTGAGAAGACTGTGCACTCAGAGTCAAGTGAAAAGAGGAAGATGATCAAAAGGGATAAGTCCATTCAATCTACTAATAAGTCAGTTGAATGTCCTTCACAAACTCTTGGTGAAGACACTTCTCCTGTGGCAGAGCCTCCACCTATGGGGACACCCTTTGGTAAAACAAAGAGTCTAAAGGGAAAGAAGCTCATGTATTCTTCACCTGTTGCTGTAGAAGTTGTCAAGTTTAGAAGACCTGTCACTAGATCAACAACAAAGCAACATGCCTATGTAGAAGAAGGTACATCCAGGGCATCAACTCATCCAACAGACAAAACTAAGCCTCTAAAGAAACAAATAAAAATCATTGAGATTAAGTCTCTTGCTGATGAGAAGGATCCCACTTTTAAAAGGCTCAGGAAACAATTGAAAGAGGCAAAGGCTGGAAATGAACAATTGAAGAAAGAAAATATGCATGTCGAGATCTAACTTAAGAAAGTCATAGAGATGGGTGAAGAAACTGTCAAGAAGGCAAAACATTGGGTTAAAAGATCCATATCTCTATGTAAACAGATGAAGAATGTGTACAGGCTGAATAGAGCCCATCAAGCTGAAAACATGAAGCTGAAGGAGGAAGTGCAACAATTGAGGGAGCAAAATGCAAAACAAAACCTGGACATGTTGGCACGAGTGGCCACAAGGAGAAGGAGATGAGGCATCATTTTTGCATCAACATAACATAATGTATTTTGTTTTGCAGGCTTATAACCCTGAGCAATGATTTTGTCTTAGGCTGCTATTATCATATTCATGTGACTTTTTGCAAAGGTTACTTTATGTTTCATAAGGTTGTAGCAAGTTACACATAAATATTTGAAGGTTTTTTTGCACAGTTTGAATATCAAATGACAAGTTTGAGGGAAAAAGCACACCGACAGGAAAGTTCGCAGTGCGTGTTGTTAAAGGCGTTGTGAATTGGTTATTTTGGAACAGTTTGTAGTGTAGGCGTTGCAAACATGATAGTCACGTGGATTTTGAGCTGATGAAGACTGCCATATGTCAGATTAGGTTCAGATAAGCTCCTCGAGAAATAATTGGACATCAAGGGCCACCTGCCTCAAGGATCTAGCTTCAGTCAAGTCACATGCAACAAGTTGTCTGTAGTTGCATTCAATGCTGCCAACAGTTTCCTAAAATATAGCATTCTTGTTAGATTTCTGTTGTGCACCTAGTGCCACGCCTCTCTAAGGCACATGATCCTGTGTAGGAGTTAGGTGGCGGATTCTAGAGAGATTTTTGGATATTTTTGCTACTTAAGATGTAATGTAACTCCATTAGAGGGTTCAAATGGTGGTAGAGTGATACTCTTATCTTTATTTTTAACTATAACAGAGTTTCCAGACTGTATATATTAGATTTAAGAATCATGAATAATGAATAATGAATGATCAATTTCTTCTTTTACTGACACATCTGTGTTTCAAACTCACTTTGATGCTAGTTGTTGATGAAGGGTTCATCCCAGTGCTTGTTCCATACTACAGTGAATGATTTACTGCTTGTGATTGATGCAAGTGTTATCAAAGTGCTCTCTTGTTGATTAAGAGGTTCCTATTTGATGAGATTTTTGCTATATATGTTTCAAAATTGCCTGATGTAACCTGATTCATGTATTTCATATTTCCTGCTAAGTCTTCCATCTTTCCATTTGATATTTCTATACACTGATTTGAGACTATTCAAGCCTTACTCGCTGGTTGTATTTTATAGAGGTTTTGTGTTGATATTTTAAACTGAGTGTCTCACCCATTTGCTACACATTAAAAACAATTATTATCTTTAACAAACCTACAAGTCTCTGATAGGTATTAGGCTCACACCAACAACAGTCTAGGTGAGACTTCTTGTACTAATAGGTTGAGTCATGATTACAAAGGACAAAGTATCCTTTAAACATCGACTTTGTTTAATTTAGCTTGTTGAACATGTATTAAGTCTCTTTGATAACAAAGAACAACTAATTTTGTGGAATCAAACACCTTCCCTCATACACAAGACTCTATATCCACTATTATATCTATGTTGTCTATGACAACACCCCATCCCAACTACAAAACACCGTAGTCTAAATGTGCTACATTTTTGTTTTTTTTCGGGTATTTTTTTTCATGGATATTTGCTTGAAATCCGACGAGATATGATTGGATTTGCAGATTTCAATGGTTAAATCTATATAATCTCAATGTTCTAGGAGTTTATCAACATGCTAAATCCATTTCTGCATTCAAAAATGCAAATTAAACAATAAAAAATTATAATTTCATACGGATTTTTATTTTCAAATTCAAAAAAGAAAGACAAAAATAAAACAATTAGAAAACACCATTACAAAACCACCACCCAACGAATTTGGTGCGGATAACGTGCCTCTTACAACAAAACATTTCGTATTCGATCGATGGCTATCAACTTTTATAGATTTTGCTAGCTTGCGTCGTTTTTTTAAAGTAAAAACATTTAACATATCTTATGGTAACCTTCCCTTAATGGTATTTGTGGACTCTCTCTTTGAAGTTTTAACATATGATGTATTTTAATTTGTTAGCCCCGTGATACTTCGGGCTTCTCTACTTCTGTAAAAGCAGGAAGTAAATTTGTTCTCATAAACCTGTAAATCGTCGGATTAAAACACCAGGAACCAGAAAAACTCTGCAAAAGGATCCCAAAAATCTCGCGAGAACTGTGAGGATCATCGTCAGGAAGAGGTAGGAAATTTTACATCATCAATGGCGGACGCCAAGGACATATTAGGGCTTCCGAAAGGCCCTCTTGCTCACGGTGCTGCTCAAGAGAAACGCCCCAAACCCGCGAAAGATATTCCAAAGAAGCCCGATGGCGTCTCACGCGAGGTAATCATCCCAATCCCCATACACCCATTTCCACTTCATATCCAATTTTCAGCATTGCTCTTTTTTCCGGTAGCAAAAAGTTTATTGTTAGCATTTTGCAGGTCTACGCGCTCACAGGCGGTTTGCCCCTCGTCATGCCATCATTGGACATCTCTAATTTGAAGAAGCGCCCTCCATCAGAGAATGAAAAGGTCTGCCATTTCACTTTTGAAGATTAATAAAATTGCAAAATCCGAAAACCCCCCAAAATGTCACCTTATGTGTACGCTTCTTCATTGTACTAAAGTTATTTGAGAAGATATTATTGGATTTGGGTGCAATTTGTTTGCATTTGTTCAATAACAACGATGGCTTGATAGAGCACTCTTTTTGCACGAAAGTTAGCTCTATTGAATAATGTGTAGCCCAACTTCTTATCATCTTCCAAAGATCAGTTCTCTAGTTTTCTCAGCAGTCCCAATTTAAGGTCAAGTCTTGAGTCTCCTCAATAGTCTCACTTCAAGGTTTCATCTTAATTCTACAGTTTGCTCAATAGTCATACTTTAAAGTTTTATTTCTTTTCACTGAAACATTAGGACAATAACACTGCCGGTTGGTGCCAATTTGAAGCATGCCACTCTGGGGACTCTGGCAGGCGAGTTACTGACCCAAAGAGGAGATACCGAGTATCGAACTTAGTTTTTTCTTACCGCGAGTTAGTGTACTCCATTTCTTTCCGCTAGACCACATCTGGCTTTGATTTCATCTTATACGTGGTTGCATAGCAGAAATGCCACCTTACCAATGATCATTTACTTTTTATTTATTTTTATTGTTTTTGATTGAAAATAGTCTTTTGGCTAATCAATCAAATGAAACAACACACCTATTTCCACCATAAGAAAGTCGCAGCAAAGTGGCATTCTCTTAGCCAACTTGCCCAATAGGCTACCATGGCGGAGTAATTACCAAAAATTATGTTCCAATTGGTATTACGAAGACGTTTTGCTCCCCATCCAGCTTAATAACAACTTGGATTACAAAATTAATACCTGAAACTCTTTCTAGAGAGTATGGAGTTAAAAATAGTGTATGCCATAATGACAAGGATGCCAAGGCTAATAAAATGCCATTCACTCTCGTTGGTTCCTGGTCGTGCTTGCCGTGTCCAGACTCCGTAGCTGGTGTCATTTTATTTGGGGCATCCAAACTTTCACTTGGCATTATTTTCTTCTGGCTTCTGAAACTCTGTGATGGCCGAAATCAAGGATAGGGAACTTGTTATCTTGAGGTATCTGTTTGTGCCATCCTTAAGTTGATTTGGATTGAACCCTAGGAAAAATTGGGCGACTAACTACTATATCTGTATATTCTAATATAATATATTGTTTACAGTGTGTATAATTGCGGGTGTCTACTTTTGCATTCTAATGAGAACTGCTCTTTTCTACTTTGTGCATACATCAATTGGTATCAGGGCATTCCATTAGGGGCTTTGGAGTTCATTCTGGTTACTTTGGAGTTGCTTCCATCCAGAATTTTCCTTTGAACTCTTTGTCTCTTGTTTTCTTGGGACTACTTCGCAATCCTCATTTAGAGTTTTCACTGTGAATTTTGCCACTTGTTCAAGTGATTCATAAATGACAATGTCTTCCTCAATATTTTACAGGTTGTTGATGCATTGTGCTCCCTCATATCTTGAATTTTCTGTTGGATTTTTACACATACTCTTGCTATTGTGGAGTTCTGTGCATTCCACACCTTTTCTGCTTCTATTCCGTGTGATCCATCACTTTTTACGGAATCACTCCTCTACTTTTGATGTTGCGAGTTGTTCTTCTAATTCTGTTTTTTTTTGAGACATCCACTGAATTTGCCTTTGTTTTTCATGGATTCTGCTTGGAAATTGTCAAGACATGCAAAATATTTGTGCTATTTGCGATTTTTTCCACCAGACCTCGAATCTGCAAAATCTTGCTAGTTTCCCACTTATCTCTCCCACAGGCCAGCAAAATTGTTCTCCACAGCTTCATGACATGGTCCAAAGAAACTAGAATCTTTTTGGGAAATTAGAATTGTCCCGCTCCTGGTTGATCATTTTCAATAGCACCAACTTCAATACAATGAGTTCCCGGCTGAACAAGTTGCAGAGCAGAGGTGACGACAAATTGAGTTCCAAGCAATAACGATACAAACCATGAAGACAATGTTCCAACTTCCAACAGATGATGGCCACACAACAGCATCAATACAGGTGCTTGGACCATTTCCATTGCCCACAACCAACTTTCAAGCTGGAGACCAAGAGATCACAACCTCTCATTTTGATGGGTTTTTCAACAATGGCATCTTGGATTCTTATTTCAGAAGTCTCAAAGCTTATGTCAAGACCCAACCAAATATGACTGGACCCCAAAGGATAATTATAGCTGAAGTGCTTACGGAGGAACAAGCACTTACATAGTGGCAATGTCATGTTCAATTGCTCGCTCAAACCAACAAACTATTCACCAGTGATATGATTTCAAGCTGCTATTCAGAAACGTTTTTACCCATTTTGGTACAAGGATGCCATGTTTGTTTGTTGATTTCATCTGTGACAATTATTTGGCCAGATTGTCCAGCAAAACATCGATTAATTAATTGTTTCTCCATCAAGTGAGATGCACAAGATCTTGAAGAGACTCTCAAAATCAAGTTTATTTCTGGTTTGTTTCCTAATCTCGGAAAATAACTAAGAGCTCTTCCATATTACCTCCTTAGAACATGCTTTTCAACTTGCCTAACAAATTGAAGTCAAATTACACAAAGGACCCTCTAAGCCACTCAGCCATTTTCATAGTCATCTCAAAAGGGTTTCATAACGTTTTGTTTTTCTTTCCCTTTTTCCTCAACCACTAAGATCTTTCCAAACAATAATGGTCAAAACAAAAAGACAACTAGTAACACCTCTTTTACTGGCAATGGGAAGAGAAAAGATTGAACATTGCAGGCTAAGAAGGAAAGATCTGAACAACAATAGGACATGGTGGGATTTTGAAATTTATGCAAGCAATCCTAGCTCCTCCAACCCTCAATTGGTCCTTATGGCCAAAGGCTATTCCACTAGCAATAGGGAAGAACTCTTTACTTAGAATTGCTAAATCAATCACAAGCTGGCACAGCTGATCATAGACAATGGCATCTAGAAATATTGTATCTCCCAATGATTGGTGGATGACCTTAGACTACAAACCTCAACTCATCCCATGCCGTATAAGCTTGGATGGGTCAAAGATGCATGGCAATTGACATTGGTTGCACGTAGGTGTTCAATCCTCTTTGCCATAGAGCCTTTTTGGGACATTTTTAAATATGACGTCACCCCACTTGATTGTGGTGACATGATTCTTGCCCCCTTCTATTCATTTGATTGGAGAGCAATATATGACGGTTTCCACAAGACTTAGCAACTGCATATTACAAACTTTCATCCTCTTCTGTCAATCCTTTGCTTTCTAGTAGGTAGGTTGTGAAAGGAGTTAACTTGAACAAGTTCATGGCTCTTTGTATGATTCGACAAATCAAGCAACAAAGTTAAACTTGATCAGACATTCAAGGCCTTGTAAACTCCTATAGTGATGTCGTTGAAGAACCCAAGGTGTTCCCATCCTTTCAAGCTGTTCAAAACTCTATTGATTTGATTCTAGGTTCTTCATTGCCAAACCAGCCTCCACATTGAACCACACCTCTGGGAGGAATAAGATAAGATAAGATAATTTTAGTGTCCACAAATGACCAAGTGATAGGTCAGTGGGACATTTTAGTGTCCACAAATGACCAAGTGATAGGTCAGTGGGACTAGAGATATCAGTGGCTCATAAACAGTAAGAGTGTCTAGAACACTCCTAGAGCTAAAATATTATCAAAATACAAGAGATATAAATGACAATAAAAGAAAGAGAAGCACAAGAGCTAGGCAAACCATACGAGGTGTGAGGCCCTAGCTCCACATAAGTAGCATAAGCGGAAATAGAAACATAGATCAAGCAACGGTAAGAAGGCAAGATTAAGCCTAACACCTCTCCATGTGGTTTGCCAACACTCATAGTTCCTAAGAAAGAGGAGGAATGGAGGTTGTGTACAAATTACAAGGCCTTGAACAAGATAGCGTTCAAGAGTCGTTATGCACTTTACAGGATTGATAATCTCCTTGATTAAGTATTTCACAAAAACTGCCTCGGCCTCCAATTATCACTAGGTTTGCATGGAGCCATCCAATGTTTGGAAGATTACCTTCAACATAGAGATTGGGCTCTACAAGTGGGTGTTCATGCCTTTTGGCTTAACAAACACACTGACCATCTTCATGTACATCAACAATAACATTTCGAGCCTCACCTTGGGACAATTGGCATTGTGTACCTTGACAACATCCCGATTTACAATAGAACATGGGAAGCACACTTAGAGTGTGTTCGCATTGTATTTGATTTGTTGCAACAACATAAACTCCATGCCAAAATGAATAAGTCCTTGGTCAGGTTTCTATTATATCTCTTGGTTTTCTCGTTGATGAATTTGAGGTCCATACTGTGGAAATTCGAGGTTACTATGAGGCTGCCAAAACAGGTCTGTCCTTGACCTGAAATTTGGCTCTAAGTTTCAATCTCCAAGACTGTCCTTTGCTGCTGTTTTAGGACAGCAAACAGTCAAGTAACTTTCTGCTCATAATTTTTATGGTTAAGTGCTCTTTTGAGGTGCCCTTGCAAGTGTTTTCATACCCCAATGTTAGCACATGCAATATACTCAAAACAAATAACACTCCTCTTGATCTTTACAACTCTAACATGCTGATCTATACTCTAAGCATGCATGAAATGAACACAAGTATTTTTGGTCAACATGACCTTGGATAAACCCCCCCGGGGAAAACCTGTTTGGAATGAAAGTATATATAATGATGATCTTAAGTAGTGAATACAACAAGTAAGCTAATACAATGGAACCTGATACAATAGCAACTCCTCACGAGAAGCTTTGGAGTTCCAAGAAGAGAAATGCGCCCAAGCTTAGTGCACCCTCTTCCATTGTTGCGCTATCTACTGAAGTGATGCGCCCTCCTTCCTTCTTGGTCCAATGAAGAATCCCTTCCACACAAATGTGCTCTTGTGTGTCTCCTCCAACATGAGCCAAACAAATCTGAGATAGCACAAGTCCTTCTATTACCTGCTAGTGGTGTGCCCTCCTCCACAAGTGCGCCCTCCTCCAAGCAATAACCGATACCAACAAATAATGAGGACCTAAGCCTCCATGAGCCCTCCATGAAAGATGGCGCCCAAGCTCTCCTCTCCCAATGCTTCCATTCTCATCCTCTTGCCCTTCTCCAAACTCTCTTGGTGAACATACAAGTGAAATGAGCCCCCAAATGCCCTATGTGCCCTTCTTAAGGTATCTAAGGAAACCTAAAAAATGGATGGCTAGGATCATCCCAAGCCATCCCTAATCAATGGTTGAGATCTCTCAAAAAGAATCTCAACTCAAAACTCACTTTGGGTTAAGTTTCCATAGTTCACTTTATGTCCCCCGATTCACCCACAAAGTGAATTTTTCACTCAAGTGACAAATTTCACCCTTTTGACTTAGGAAAATGTCAAAGTGAAAATAGACATAAAGTATAAGGCACAATGGGTCAAATATTCCCTCTTGTGGTTAGAGACCCACAACCACAAGGGGACCACTTTCCAAGGTACCCAAATCTCAACATATACAAATCTAAACAATGTAAGAGTGCTAAAAAACGGTCATCCTAACAGCATTTCAGATTTAAAGATTTTTCGTGGTAGCTTGAATTTCTATAGGAAATTCATTCACCACTACTCTCACATTGCTCACCTTTTAACTAGCTTACAACTACAAGTCAGATCTAACACTGGGGCTAAAAGGAGAAAACTTTTTCCAAAGGTTGAAAAAATCTCTTTGCTCAGCACCAATGCTTGCCACTTTGGTGTGCAACACCCTTTTGAGATTGAGACTGATGCTTCACAGTTTGTGCCAGTAATATAGTTCTTAAGTAGGGAGGACACCTAGTTGCATAGCATTTTAAAATGTTATCACAAGCCAAGCTAAACTATAACATATATGCCATGGAGTTCTATGCATTACCCCGAGCATTCAAACAATGGCATTGCCATTAACCATGTCTTGGTAATGTAACTGTCATTCATACTAATTGCTAGCCACTTCAACATATAAATTCTTGGTTAAAATTCAAGAGTACTAAGATAAGATAAGATAAGATAATTTTATTAATGTCCAACAAATGACCACAAATGCAGGTCAATGGGACTGAAGATTACAACAAGTACAATGTGGGAATGCAAATGCATCTCCTAGATAATGTTGAGAATAACATAAGGAAAGAAACCTAAAGTAGTGTAGCCTCAAAAATGTATATAACCGTGACAAAAGACAGGGTATAGCATGCAAAAGCTGAGATCCGTGGCTGAAAATCTCCTTGATGAAGAGGGCTAGGCATCTTTGGTCCTGGTATCGAAAGAAAGTAGAGTGAGCCCCTTTAATCCCTATAGAGGCAATGGTAGTGTCCTTTGATCTCATAGTACATGAGGCACTTAAAGATGAGGTGCATCTCTGCATCCGGCTCCTGCAAGTGGCACTATGGTAGATCCTATCCGATCTTCGTCTATGGTGGTTCGTCTCAATCTGTAGTCCTCCCAGAGCTATCACCTGTGACTTGTTCGTCTAGAAACCAAATGTGCAACCACTTGTAGCAGCTATATGTCTCAAGGATGATCCCCTTTCTTCAAATCCCAAGTTCTAATACCATGTCAATTTTCACATACACTCTTATGTGACTAATTTTCAGATCTAAAAATTGCTTCCTAGTGAACTAACAATAGAACCCTAGCTGTTATCACTGAACAATTTTACATTGAAAATTATTGACTGAAAATATATGCAGCGAAAACAACAAGATCAGAGATGAATCATCAATACACATGAGACACAAATTCCTGTTCTGTTACTTTATCAAATTCATAAATTCTGAGGGCAAAACCAACCCTCCCAACCAACACAAATCCACCAAGATCTGAGGACAACCTTGTCTTTCCAATAACACAAAATATCAGTAAATCAAACCTCAACAATATCCCTGGAAATTTCCGCTGCCCACAAATTTGTTGTAGACTACTTGTACGGCTTGTTGACGTCACCTGTCAGCATGTACATACCTGCTCCTACTCAAAAAACTCTGTACGTGATTCACCTCACAACAACTTGCGTACATATGCGACTGTGCCCATTGCAATCTGGGTATACGCGATTTACCTTTCTGCAACTCGTGTACATTCGCTACCGTGCTCTTTGCAACCCGCTTATATACGCGATTCCTTTCACTGTAATCTGCGTAAAAGTACATAAAACTTGTACGGACACCTCCGTACAATTTGGTCTTTGCGATTTCCTCTCTTCTAGGTTAGATTTTCCACCATTGCAGAATTTCCCTTTGCTGAAATCACCAAGCTCCTTGGCACAAGTGCAAAGTCACTTATGCCAACTCAATCATGTCTCCACACACTCTACACCATATATGAAATGTCACAATGACCTCTCTCTACTTTACATACAAGTCTTAGGGGTTAACATAGAAGCCCCTCTAGAATCTTGTGGGTGTGAATCCCCAACACAAACCCACAAAGCCCACCACCAAACCCATGAAGCCCCAGCTTCATTCCAATGGCGGTTTTCACCAAACTAAGAGTGTAATGTAGTGCCCACGACGATTTCCACATGCCCAACACCTAAGGCAAGTGAGAATACCTGCCCGGAGCTACAAAAATCAACACTCCCTCTTAGTGAGGGAGGTATTCTCACCACACTCCACAATCAACTGGAAATAGCTTTGTCTCCCATCCTGGGAGTAGCTCTGTCTCCCGCACTGGATCCGCTACCACAACTGCTCTCCAATCTGCCTGATTGGCTGCTCCCTCTATCACTGAAGCAAATCCTGATGTCTGGCATGATCCTTCCCTGGAAGACACCTTGCTCCTAGAAGCCTCCCGCTCCTGAGCATCCTGCCTGACCATCTCAACCCATGACACCCTCCTGACAGTCTTGGAAGAAGCCTCTCTCCCATCTAGACCTAAAGGTTGGCTCCTACTAAACGAATGACTCTTCCTCTCAGCCTCATGACTCCCTCTGAATCCACTGACTCCCTTCGAGTCTACACAACCTTCAGAGCTACCTGCTCTCTATCCATTGTCACTCTCCTATTGCGGGTCATGGCTTGCATAGGCTGGCCCTTCTGCCTATACACGTTGCCCTCTCTAATTCTAGGACCACTGCTGTGCCTGAGCTAGATCCTCTGGGCATCCAATAACACCTGTCCATCTCGGAACAACATTGCATAGCCCTACTCCTCAATTGTTGAGGTTGAGAACACACTCCTAGCACCCATAGCACATTTGCCACTCGCAACACATCTCCTTACTCCATCCGGAATGACACTGTACCAGATCCCTGCACTACATGCCTGGTCCTCATACCAAGCTCCACATGAAACTCTTGAACAAATCCTGTGCCCCTATCATGTGTCGGTGGCTCCCATTGTATAAGAACCACACAATCCTCCAAGGAAATCATCATGCTCACCCAAGTCACGAACATTCAATGAATTTCTGTCCAAGTCCATCATCCAAGTCACAAGACTCTTCGTGTCTACGCACATGCTGTAACTGAACTTGTGTTATCTCTCTGAACAGTCTAGAGCTGCGGATGGACACTCAGTCTAGTCCACTCTAGAACTCCACAACTCATCTCTACAAGTGTCCTCATCCTTATGGGTCAAATACCTCATACATTGTCATACCTCGACAATGTGCAACTCTCTGGCCCGATGAAGACTTTCTCTCGTCAACCTAACATACACACGAAGCCATCTCGTTCGTGCCAAAGCACCTGAGCTGCACCCATCACAACTCACCATGACAAGCCATTGGAAGTCCATCCACATGGTTGGCAACCTGCCACACGACATACTGCTGTGATCTGGGCTCTCCACCAATCCACCAAAACTCCCAACCTGCCACACCACCGAGTTGCAATAGTCCACAACTCCTTGTCTGCATAGTCTGCTCCATGTCTCAAACCAAAGACCATCTAACCTGCTGCCACCTGCAATAGCATTGTAGCTCCCTCTCAAAGCTAACTCCTCAACACTGCTATAGCTCCCTCTCAGAGCTAACTCCTCAACACTGCTATAGCTCCCTCTCAGAGTTGTCACCTGTGACCTGTCCTAACATAAACAAAATATGCAAACACAAACCCTACACAAACCCACGAAGCCCACCACCAAACCCATGAAGCTCCAGCTTCATTCCAATGGCAGTTTTCACCAAACGAAGAGTGTAATGTGGTGCCCATGACGATTTCCACATGCCCAACACCTAGGGCACATGAGGATACCTGCTCGAAGCTACAAAAATCAACACTAGTAGTCAACAAATGGTCTAAAATGTCTTTCAGTTTCATCAAGTGATTTGAAAATGAATCGCCCTCTTCCATCTTCATAGAGAAATGTATACTTTTGTGGAAACTGGCTCTATTTTTGTTGAACGTTTTGCATTGTTCTATCAGTCTCGTGCATGTTGATTTTTCAATAAGCTAGTCTTAAGCATGAAGTTCATTCCATTTTAGCATTTTTCTTAAACCATTAACAAGTTGTTGCAACAAGCAAGATCACAAGAAGAAATGCCATGCACAAGTACACAAGAAGTATCCTGCGAAACCCTTCTCAACAAGGGAAGAAAACCTAGCCAATCCGTTGCTATATTCTTCAAGAGAAAGACCTCCACCACCATAAAGACCTAGCACACAAGAGGGTGCTCACAAACTCTAGAAGACTAGCGCCCAAGAGAGGTGCGCACTTTTCCCAAGAACAAGTGTTTGCTGAAATTTCCAAAATCACACTTGTGATATGTTTCCTCAATGGGGAATTTACCTTTACTTGTATTAGACTGAACCTATCAATAGTGGCGTCTATTGGCACAACAGGGCTGATCTCAATAACTCACAATATAATTAATAATTACCATATTAATTATCTTTTACATTAAGGTGGGGCCGACCTGTACCCTTTACATTACAAATAGGGTTACAGGTAAGTCTAACTCTTGAACAATATAGCAAGGGATCTCATACACCCACTAGTGCTTAGCCACTAGGGGCACATCCATCTGTGCTCAACCACAGGGATGTCCACATCTCTATCTCACTACGTCTCATAGGAGAACCACACTCACTAGTGCTCAACCACTAGGATCACGTTCACCTGTGCTCATCCACAGGTACGTCCAACTCAACAGATCTTCTTTCTCACTGCATTACACAGGAGAGTCATCTGGAGTTCATCATCTCAACTCTCTGCTCAGAGGAGGCTAATATATCATTTCATCTCTGTCTCAGAACGATGCACCTAACTCATGGGCTTTTCCACACATTCACTTGTGCTCAGCCACGGGCATGTCCAACTCAACAGATCTTCTTTCTCACTGCGTTACATAGGAGAATCATCTGGAGTATCATCTCAAATCTCTACAAAGAGGAGGCCAGCACAACGTTCCAGTTTTGTCTCAGATAGGAACCACACACCCAACTCAGGGGCTCTGTCTTAGGTATGTGTCCTGGAGGATGTCTCACACAACTGTAAGCATCGACACTCCCTCTCAGCTAGGGAGGCATTTTCCACCCAAGTCTCTCACGGAAATACTCGAACTTCGTTTTGACAAGCGGTTTGGTGAAGATATCTGCGATCTGCTCATGGGTAGGAAGATGCTGCACGTGTACTGTCTTCCTCTGCACCATGTCTCTGATATGGTGATATTTTATCTTGATGTGTTTCGATCTGTCATGAAACACATGGTTCTCAGAGAGCTTCACACAACTCTAGTTATCACAATGAATAGTAGTAGGATCCATCTCATGATCGAATAAATCAATTAGAAGTTTGCAAAGCCACACTGCTTCGCGGACTGCCACACTCAATGCTATATGCTCTGCTTCTGCGGTACTCAAGGCCACAGAGCTTTGTTTCCTTTTGCACCAGGAAACCATGGCAAACCCCAAGGAAAAGCAACAACCAGATGTGCTATTTCGGTCCACTGTATTCTCTGCCCAATCTGTATCGGCATATCTCTGCAAACTCAAGTCCACACTGGAGGCATATCTCAGGACATATCCAACTGTGCCTCATATATATCTCAATACATGTTTTACTGCTATCTCGTGAGTCTGTCTCGGGCCTCGAGTGACTCATGAATTGACTAAGTACATTCATTTCATAGCATGAATCAGGTTTGGTGTTAACTAGATACATTAGTGATCCAATCAACTGTGGATTAATCTCGTCCGAATCATCATCGTTCATTTTCTTCAAATTCATTACCATCGGTGTAGGCATGGATCTATATTTAGTCATGCTGAACTTCTTTAATATCCCCTACTGTATATTTTCCTTGACTCAAAAAAATCTCATCGGTCCTCTGTTATACTTCTTGTCCCAAGAAGTAGTGCATCATACCTGGATCCTTCATCTCGAAATCAAAAGTCAAAGCTTACTTGTATCCAACAACAAGGCTTTCTGAATAAGTCACCAAAATCAGGCTCTCGTCACCAACAATGTAATAATATAGGTTTGGATCAGCAACACTCTTGCTGAAAACCAAACTCATCAAGAATCCATCTATCTGATGTAGTTTCCAACTCATGGATGGTAGTACAGATGGAAGTGTGTCGGGCTTATTGGATCAAGTGTCTAATCATAGACAACTCCCTTTGTTTATGAGAATCCTCGGGCTACAGATCTCGCTTTTTATTTCTCGATACTTCCATCGGCTGCATGCTTGATCTTATAGATCCACTTGGAAGTCATTAGAGACTTCCCTTTTGGTCTCTGAACAATATCTCATACATCATTTTTTAAGATATACTGGTATTCCTCTGTCATGGCATCTTGCCATACCTATTCACTTGTCGCTTCTCCATGACAAGAAGGCTCAGAATCAATGAAGTGGCTCATGACTGAAGGGTAGCTCAAAAATCTCTTTTGCTTTCTCGGGATGTGCCTTGAGGGGCTTGTATGTTCCTCTACCTCCTGCAGAGTTTGTCGAGCCTAGGCATGCCTTTTATGCTCTACTGCAATATCTCTGGGCATATCAACTGGAGCAATTGGATAGGCTGGAATAATGTCTGTCTCCCTCTGAACTGCTGAAGGGGGAGAAGGTATTGTCTTACTGTCAATCTCCATCTGAGATTCTCTGGATCTTTGACAGGCTTTCTCTTCTTCAAAGGCAACATTTCTGCTTGTCTCAATTTGTCTCTGACCAGGGATGTAGATATGATATGTCTTTGAAGATTCACTTGTTAAACCATAAACAATTTGTTGCAGCAACCAAGATCACAAGAAGAAACACCATGCACAAGTACAAAAGAAGTATCCTGGGAAATTGTTCTCAACAAGGGAAGAAAACCCAGCCAATCCATTGCTATATTCTTCAAGAAAAAGACCTCCACCACCATAAAGACCTAGCACACAATAGGGTGCTCATAAACCCTAGAAGACTAGCGCCCAAGAGAGGTGCGCACTTTTCCCAAGAACAAGTGTTTGCTGAAATTTCCAAACTCACACTTGTGATATGTTTCCTCAATGGGGAATTTACCTTTACTTATATTAGATTGAACCTATCAACAGTGGTGTCTATTGGCACAACATGGCCGACCTCAATAACTCACAATATAATTAATAATTACCATATTAATTATCTTTTACATTAAGGTGGGGTCGACCTGTACCCTTTACATTACAAATAGGGTTACAGGTGAGTCTGATTCTTGAACAATATAGCAAGGGTTCTCATACATCCACTAGTGCTCAACCACTAGGGGCACATCAATCTGTGCTCAACCACATGGATGTCCACATCTCTATCTCACCGCGTCTCACAGAAGAACCACACTCACTAGTGCTTAGCCACTAGGATCACGTTCACCTGTGCTCATCCACAGGCACGTCCAACTCATCAGATCTTCTTTCTCACTCCATTACACAAGAGAGTCATCTGGAGTTTATCATCTCAACTCTTTGCTCAGAGGAGGCTAATACATCGTTTCATCTTTGTCTCAGAACGTTGCACCCAACTCATGGGCTTTTCTACACATTAACCTGTGCTTAGCCATAGGTATGTCCAACTCAACAGATCTTCTTTCTCACTGCGTTACACAGGAGAATCATCTGGAGTATCATCTCAACTCTTTGCAAAGAGGAGGCCAACACAACATTCCAGTTTTGTCTCAGATAGAAACCACACACCCAACTTAGGAGCTCTCTCTCAGGTCTGTGTCCTCGAGGATGTCTCACGCAGCTGTAATCATCAACACTCCCTTTCAGCTAGGGAGGCATTCTCCACCCAAGTCTCTCACGGAAATACTCGAACTTCGTCTTGACAAGCGGTTTGGTGAAGATATCTGTGATCTGCTCATGGGTAGGAAGATACTGCACGTGCACTGTCTTCCTCTGCATCATGTCTCTGATATAGTGATATTTTATCTCGATGTGTTTCGATCTGTCATGAAACATAGGGTTCTCAGAGAGCTTCACACAACTTTGGTTATCACAATGAATAGTAGTAGGATCCATCTCATGATTGAATAAATCAATCAGAAGTTTGTGAAGCCACACTGCTTCGTAGACTGCCATACTCAATGCTATATGCTCTGCTTTTGCGGTACTCAAGGCCACAAAGCTTTGTTTACTGCTACACCAGGAAACCATGGCAAACCCCAAGGAAAAACAACAACCGGATGTGCTCTTCCGGTCCACTGTACTCTCTGCCTAATTTGTATTGTCATATCCCTGCAAACTCAAGTCCACACTGGAGGCATATCTTAGGCCATATCCAACTGTGCCTCGTATATATCTCAATACATGTTTTACTGCTATCTCATGAGTCTGTCTCGACTGACTCATGAATTGACTAAGTACATTCACTGCATAGCATGAATTAGGTTTGGTGTTAACCAGATACATTAGTGATCCAATCAACCGTGGATCAATCTCGTCTGAATCATCATCATTCATTTTCTTCAAATTCATCACCATCGGTGTAGGCATGGATTTGTATTTAGTCATGCTGAACTTCTTTAATATCCCCTACTGTATATTTTCCTTGACTCAGGAAAATCTCATTGGTCCTCTGTCATACTTCTTGTCCCAAGAAGTAGTGCATCCTACCCAGATCTTTCATCTCGAAATCAGAAGTCAAAGCTTACTTGTATCCAACAACAAGGCTTTCTTAATAAGTCACCAAAATCAGGCTCTCGTCACCAACAATGTAATAATATAGGTTTGAATCAACAACACTCTTGTTGAAAACCAAACTCATCAAGAATCCATCTATGTGATGTAGTTTCCAACTCATGGATGGTAGTATGGATGGAAGTGTGTCGGGCTTACTGGATCAAGTGTCTCATCATAGACAACTCCCTCTGTTTGTGAGAATCCTCGGGCTGCAGATCTCGCTTTGCATTTCTCGATACTTCCATCGGCTGCATGCTTGATCTTATAGATCCACTTGGAAGTCATTAGAGACTTCCCTTCTGGTCTCTGAACAATATCTCATACATCATTTTTTAAGATATACTGGTATTCTTCTGTCATGGCATCTTGCCATACCCGTTTACCTGTCGCTTCTCCATGACAAGAAGGCTCAGAATCAATGAAGTGGCTCACGACTGAAGGGTAGCTCAAAAATCTCTTTTGCTTTCTCAGGATGTGCCTTGAGGGGCTTGTATGTTCCTCTGCCTCCTGCAGAGTTTGTCGAGCCTAGGCAGGCCTTTTATGCCCTACTGCAATACCTCTGGGCATATCAACTGGAGCAACTGGATAGGCTGGAATAATGTTTGTCTCCCTCTGAACTGTTGAAGGGGGAGAAGGTATTGTCTTACAGTCAATCTCCATCTGAGATTCTCTGGATCATTGACAGGCTATGTCTTCTTCAAAGGCAACATCTCTGCTTGTCTCAATCTGTCTCTGACTAGGGATGTAGATCTGATATGTCTTTGAAGATTCACTTGTTATCTCATAAATGTATCCTTTCTCCTTGAAGGGTCTAGCTTGGACCTCTTCTCTTTGGGTACATGAAAACACACTGGGGACCCAAATATCCTGAAGTGTTCAATCTCGGGCTTCACTCCGGTGAAGGCTTCTTCGAAAGTTATGTTTCTTCAAAATCTGGTGAAGACTCATGTTCTGAACATATACTGTGTCATGCATGCTTCTGCCCATAGAATCATAGAAAGTTCTGATCATGCATTATTGCATTGGTTGCCTCAATGATAGTTCTATTCTTCCTCCTCCTCAAATAGTTTTGACTCCCTTTGAAGTCTGAAGTATAACCATCTTCCTTTGCTGTCAACCTGCCTGGAACAAGAAAAACAAACGAAAGGAAACAAAACAAGAATATCTCCTAAAGGAGAATAATGAGTATATCTCTAGAATTAAAACAATTTAAGGATTGTTGTCACAACTACAACACCTACTTGTAATGTAGCAACCTTTAGAATTGTTGTTTAAGAGGCACGATAATTTAAAACAATCAAACCTGGATTCTTCACTTCCAGTGTGTTGTTCCTCTGAATGCACTGAGATTCCTCTGGATCCATGACTTCAACAAAGGTTCAGTCCTTCTAGAATTTCCCTCATGACAATGATACAAATAATATATACAAGTGCATACCTGAAGGTGCTGATATGATTTCTCCAATGGCACCTGGTTGATCTTTGTCCTCTGAGATCTTCTCTAAGAAGGTAGTCACGGTGTCACCTTTTGTCATCTTGTTATTTTGAAGCTGACCCTTCAATGTAAGAGCTTGAGTAGATGATTGGCTTCCTTGTCTTGACGTCATCTTCCTTCCATTCATTGATAGCTGTCTCTGGTAAACCTTTTTGTATCACCCACAATAAGTCTTCCTTTGAAGTCTTGCCTTCCAGGAACTTGAAGTTGCTTGATCCATCAAGCTTATCTTCGATCATAGTTTTGTTCCTCATATTTTTAGATTCTTCACAAACCCTTGTTAACTGGGCTAGAAAACTTAATGGCTAGGCTATGCTAGCAACCTTAGGTTTTGTTGGGCTTATGATTGCCAACAATAAGCCTTGAAAGTCAGAAGAACACATGTAATCTTGAAGGCTTCTTCAAAGAGCTGCAGAAACCCTATAACCAGAAATTTGCAAAACCCTAGAAATCCTAGGGCCAAAAATCCAAAATTCTTGGAATTTCACTTGGAGAGTTTCTGGAGGTGCACTGAAGGAGGCTATACCCTCCTATCCAAATTTCAGCCCCAAGGTCCAAGTGTGAAGTGCGGAAACACCCAAAAGAAGAGGGCCGTACGGATTTTCTGGAAACCCTAGGAGGGTTGTACGGTTCTGCAAAAGAGGAGGAATCACTGGTAGAAACTTGTGCAATGGGTTCTTCAAGACCTATGCTCTGATACTATGTTGATTTTTCAATAAGCTAGGCTTAAGCATGAAGTTCATTCCATTTTAGCATTTTACTTAAACCATAAACAATTTGTTGCAACAATCAAGATCACAAGAAGAAACACCACGCACAAGTACACAAGAAGTATCCCGGGAAACCCTTCTCAACAAGGGAAGAAAACCCAACCAATCCTTTGCTATATTCTTCAAGAGAAAGACCTCCACCACCATAAAGACCTAGCACACAAGAGGTTGCTCAGAAACCCTAGAAGACCAGTGCCCCAAAGAGGTGCGCACTTTTCCCAAGAACAAGTGTTTGCTGAAATTTCCAAACTCACACTTGTGATATGTTTCCTCAATGGGGAATTTACCTTTACTTATATAAGACTGAACCTATCAACAATGGTGTCTATTGGCACAACAGGGCCGACCTCAATAACTCACAATATAATTGATAATTACCATATTAATTATCTTTTACATTAAGGTGGGTCCGACCTGTACCCTTTACATTACAAATAGGGTTACAGGTAAGTCTGATTCTTGAACAATATAGCAAGGGATCTCATTCACCAACTAGTGCTCAGCCACTAGGGGCACATCCATCTGTGCTCAGCCACAGGGAGGCCCACATCTCTATCTCACTGCGTCTCACAGGAGAACCACACTCACTAGTGCTCAGCCACTAGGATCACATTCACCTGTGCTCATCCACAGGCACGTCCAACTCAACAGATCTTCTTTCTCACTGCATTACACAAGATAGTTGGATGATTTGATCAAGATCTTTGGTGGAGGAGATTCACTTCTATATGTTGGATGGTCATCTAGTGGTTGGGTGCTACTTTCATAACTTTGCTTGATGGATCACTCTCTTGACATATGGATGCTTGCTACTTCATGTGTCATATTTCTCTTGGTGCATCCTAGTGAATTGTGATCTTGTATGATGATGTTGTGTTTTTTATGTCAATAGGAGGGGGTGTTTTACATGGTCCCCTTTTGTGTAATGTGTGGTGGGGATATACTTGATGTTTGATGGGGTTTGCACTTTTCCTGTCTCTTTTTCCTATGGTGTTGATGTGGTGCGGTCATACGTTTTTCCTTGGTTCGATTGGTCTAGGTGATATAATGTAATATTTGACATCACCTAGGGTGTGCGTGTATTGGATGATGCTGGTACTTGTTGATGTATTATTTCTTAAGTTTGAGTTAGAGTGGGGGTGGGGTGGGGTGGGGTGGTGGGTACTATATGTGTTTCTCTGGTGATCTAGCCTTTTCCTAAGGTTTGATGTTGTAATTTGATGTAATATTCTCTTGGTGGTCGTGCGCCTTGGGTTCAAGCCTAGGTAGATCTTATGTTTTTTTGTTATTTTTTATTATGGCGAGGCTTTTCTAGGAGAACAACTTAAGTTACATGGTACAACACTTTGATGGAGTGCACCCCTTCATTGGCACACATGTGGAGGTAGATCACATTATTTTATTATTATTTTGCTTGAGTGGAGGGTCCATCCCCTTGGTCTTGGAGTTGGTTGAGCTGCACATGGATCTATGGCATGGTGGAAATTGTTTTATGGTTTCTTGGAGGGTTGTTATGCATGGGACGTTGTGCTAGGAGTTAGTTATGAGGGCACCCTTGTCGTAGTGGTTATGTTTGACATGGTGGGGCACCTTCTTCTTGTTCACATGTGTGAGAAGGCTGGCACAGTTCTCTAGGGCACAATCGTGAGGAGTTAGTTGAGCATTAATTATTGTTTTATTGTTGACTCCTTCCTCGCGCAAATTTTGAGTTGTAACCACCTTGGAGCATATTTATTTATTTGTTGAGGAGATGGTTGCACATTGGAGAAAGAGCCTATGGGGAGACTTGCTATTTTGGGAGGTTGTTGACCACTTCTCTTCTTTGTGGAGCACTCCATCTATTTGGCATCTGCCACACTTATCTATGGAGTTAGTTGGAGTGCCCCACCTTGGGATTCACAAGTGTCAGTAGTTGCACACTTGTTCATGCATCTTGTGGACCACATTAATATTTTGAGATCGTGGTTGTGGAGCGCTCTCCTAGGGGAGAATATTTCATTGTTTCTTCACTCATGCATCTTGGAGGGCGCATTTAGAGAATTTTTCTGTGTGGACCTTGAGCACATTCTTCTATGTCAAGGAACTTTTTATTGTATTTGCATGCATGCATCTTGGAGGGCGCACTAGATGGTGGACCTTGTAGCATCTTTACTTGGTCAAAGTGCCTATTTTTAGTGATGCGCCCTCTCTCTTGGAGTTTTCTTGCACATTCTTCATATTTTGGAGAGAATGAAGGCTAGAGATCATATTTGACATGGTCAACCTTGATAGAGATAGATGATAGATCTAACTACTCCATTATTTTATTATTTCTTTGACTTGTCATGGAGTTAATTGGGAAATAATGTATTTTATTGTGAGAGAGATTAAGCTACTTTAATTAAAAAGAAGAGCTTGCTCTCCATAATTTGGAATTGGTGATGGGAAATTTGTGATTGTGGATTTGGAGGAGCGATAGGAGATTGTAGAGCTTGGAGAGGATTGATGCGGAGCTCTCTTGTGTATCATTCTTCAAGACTAATGAAGCATCGAGGTATTGATCTACTCTGTTGTATGGTCTTGTTATGCTCTTCAATTGTTGTTTATATGTTATAGAATCTTTTTGTTATCGTACTTATGTGAAGGCTTAGTAATGAACCCAATATTCATTTAGGGATAAGTAATGTGAGGAGGTTCTCCCTCTTGTTTATTTGCTGTTTTATTTCTGCACTTGTTTTCCATTCTTTTATCAACTAAGTTGCAGATTGGAAGTACATTTCGGCCATAAAACAACACCTTCACATTTGTATTGATGGGTGGTGCCCCTGGCCCTCCATGACTTGATTCTATATCTTATTTTCAGCAAACACTTGGGGTTAAATTGTATCAAACTAGTTCCTTTTACCTAAGTTCACACCTAGGTGATGAATGTATCTAATAGTTACTTCATCCATTGATGGTTGATTGTGGCAAACTAGTCCTTTCTACCATATAGACTACCAAAGTAGTTGACTAAGAGAAACTAGTCTTTTCATTCCATGCAATATTTCATGACTACATTAGCCCAACAGGTTGATATGCACTAATTTTGCATCATCCCATTTCCTTGTTCCCATCTTCTTCCTTTCCTTTCTTTAACATATCCCTTTCCCATTTCTATTTCAACTTTTGTATACGACAACCACCTTTTGTTCTATCAAGGCTTACTTTTCATTATTTACCTTGAGCCCCCACTCCATAGCCTTGATAATCCTATCTTTAGAGAAGCTCCGCTTATGTTGGAGAAGAGTCAACCTAAAATGTGGAGGAGAGCTACTAAGGTGACAGTGGGCAGCCTTCTTGAGTTCACCAAACTAACACCTTGGTGTTTGGGACTTTACAATTTTGTGGGTGCTAGATTTTGTTGTAACAAAAACTTTTTTTTTTAATACATTAAAATTAACTTATCTGTGTGCAGATTTACTTGACTCTGTGCCACAACTTTGCCTCTGCCTGCAATCCACCCAATCTATGCCTCAATCTTGAGCTTTGTTCAGTGATATGTGTGTACACAATCCCTCATCCCCTCTTCATCCTTCACAACATGTCATGGATGTATCATCCTTAATTCTGTCTCTGTAGGTCTGACACCATATTAGAGTTGCATATGCACACACAGATTCACAATGATGCAGATAGGAGAGAGAGATTTAGTATGATTCATTATTCCAAAGTTATGAAAAACATTGCATAGCACAGTCTCAATGAGGGAGACATAAGTTACATGACCTCTCAAACACCTAATTGCGGACATATGACTTAATTAATCTAAGTCATTATAACTTAACTTTATAACATTATTACTGTTAGAAATAATAGGTGTGCTTGTTTAACCATAGACAATATAGCAATATTGTCACCCAACCATAGGCCGAAGCCACCCCCGAGCACCTTAACCTTGACAGAGAATGATTCCGGAAGCAAACCCTAGGCCTAATAGCCAATCGATATAGCGGACCTCTCTCCAGAGCTAGCACACAAGGCAGAAAGTCCAAACCATAACCAATAGAAAGTCCAAGCCTAAACCAAGAATACAGGTTGCTCTAGCTGCAGCTGCAGCTACTCTCCAGACTTGCGCACTTACTCAGTTTCTGGCTTTTGCAGTGCGCACTCTTATATTTCTGTAGTTGCGAGATGTGTGTGTCAAATGAGATCCGATGCCCTATATTTATACTATTCTCTTTAAGCTGTCTGGGTCGACTTCTACTTCTGGAGGCTAATAACTCAATAATAAATATTCTCTTGAGTCGACTTGCCTCCTAGGGTTATTATCCATGCTTTAGGGTTTCTTCTTGCTTCCCGGAATATTCTATTCTTATCAGGGTTACACGTGGAGGTTAATACCTCCCGCAACTACCATAATATCAACACTCCCTCCTAGCTAGGGAGGTATTGAAAGCAATGGTCTTGAGCACAAACATACCATTCAATCGGTAGCATTATCATAGCCATACATGCTATCTCATGATTAGATCACGAGCACCCTCATCAATATCAATATCATCTGACAACATCAATTGCATCATCTCTCGAAGCCATACTCCATCTGAGTATTCAAGCATGATACTGAATAAGTCACTCACTCCACAGAGTGATACAAGAACCATTCTTCCAATCCAGACATATGTCCCAGAAGAATAACTATTTCAACAGATGTTGGAAGCCAAGCCATGGGATACAAGGACTATTCTTCTAATCTAGACATATGTCCTAGAAGAATAAATGTCCTGGACTATTTTCCGCTTGGAGAATGTCTATCCACTGACATATTGACTATCCATCTAGTTGATAATCATTTTCAACACTACTGATAGTCTACATGGCAATCAAAATAATGTCATTCAATAGAACACAATTGTGTTTATCCATAGTAGTACACAACTACTATCTAGTGGTACACAACCACACCAAGTAGCACACGACTACTTAATCAATGACACATAATCACAACGAGTGGAACACATCCACCACAGTAGCATACATCTACTGTCCAGAGACATACAGTCTCCATAGCAATCATATCATCTGATATCAACATGCATAGAAACAATATCATGATATAAACTGAGTCATCTGGGCCATTCTTCCACTCACATATGTGAGATCTGGAAGAGCATCTGCACTCAGAAAGTAAAACATCAACCATGGGCTATCTGGACTATTCTTCTCAAGCATAGAAGAATAGCTGTCCCTGATTTCTAAGCCTGGACCATTCACCTAACTGGGCCATTCCTTTGGCACTAATCATAGTGCAACCTGAAGAGAATGAGTCTGCCCTAGGGAATGCCTGTCCCTGATTGTTGAACCTAGACCATTCACCTAACTGGGCCATTCCTCCGGCACTAACCATAGTGGAACCTGGATAGAATGAGTCTGCCCTAGGAAATGATTGTCCGGACCATTTCTTAATGGAAATGACTGTCTTGCACCAATCTCCAAAACAGACCATTCTTCGAAACTGCGAACTTCAAAAGAATGACTGCCCGACGAGGCAGACCATTCTACTTGACCACTACTCAGAGTGACTGCCAAGAAGAATGACTGTCCCAGACCATTCCCCCACATTGGCCACAAGGGGAATCACTGTCTATGGTACATCAACAATCTATCAAACCATTTTCATTACGAAAATAACTGTTCGATCTAGACCATTTTCCGAACTGGAAAATTGTCCCTGATTGCTGAACCTGGACCATTCACCTAACTGGGCCATTCCTCTGGCACTAACCATAGTGCAACCTGGATAGAATGAGTCTGCCCTAGGAAATGATTGTTCGGACCATTTCTTAATGGAAATGACTGTCTTGCACCAACCTCCAAAACGGACCATTCTTCGAAACTGCGAACTTCAAAAGAATGACTGCCCGACGAGGCGGACCATTCTACTTGACCACTACTCAGAGTGACTGCCAAGAAGAATGACTGTCCTAGACCATTCCCCCACATTGGCCACAAGGGGAATCACTGTCTATGGTACATCAACAATCTATCAAACCATTTTTATTACGAAAATAATTGTCCGATCTAGACCATTTTCCGAACTGGAAAATGCCTGTTCGTCAGAAATCTCAAACCACTTTCCGAAAGGCACTGCTTATCCTGGATCATTTTTCGAACTGAAAAATGACTGTCCATAAATCAATAACACAGAAGTGCTCCCTCCCAACTTGGGAGTAATCTCTTCTTTTTTCAATAAGGAATTCTTCTCCACGAGCCCCAACTTGCAAGCTTTTCATCTTGGACAGAGGTTTTATCAAAATATCTTCTATCTGCTCATCTGTGGAGATATATTGGAGAACCACTTCTCTTTTCTGGACTTCATCACAGAGAATGTAATGCTTGATCTCAATGTACTTTGGTCCGTTATGGAGCACTGGTTTTCTTTGAAGGCTTCATGTAGCTCTGATCATTACAATATATATCATGCTCGAATTCAACACTTCTATTTCCTGCTAGCTTATGACATTGTGGCAAGGCTCAATCTGAAACATATCCAAGTAGCACTTCTTCTGTCATCATGAGAGTTTGTCATGGATTAACAATCCATCATCCCAGACTTCTGAGTAACTATTCTGATACACTGTCTCTGTCATAGAAAGTTTTCACCACGCTTCTGTTGTATATGAGATACTCTGCATCAAGTTGTTTGAATCCATACAAGGTCTTCTTATATCTGCATACATGGGTCTCTTTCTGGTATACCTCAAAAACTTGAGATTGCTTTACATAAGCTTCTTCCTCAAATGCTCTATTGGGAGAACAATCTTTTACAACCAATTGATGTAAACTTTAATCCATGGATACTGCAAGAGATATAATAGCTCAGATAGAGGTGTATTTGGTTTACGGGAACAAGCTGTTATCATAGTCTTTCTCCTCCTTCTGGAAGAACCTCTAGTTCTGAATCTCACAGTGCTTCCATTCATAATCTTTTTTCACAATTTCTTACATATACTGTTCTTCATCATATCTTCCATTACTTCTGCTTGATTGCTTCTAGTGGGTTCAAACCAAGTTGACAGTCTTGTGATTCTCGGTATCATAACTGGTTGTTCTGGCTTTTTCTTTCTCTCTTGGAATCTTCATGTTCTTCCTCATGTTTCTCTTTAGCTCTTGGGTCCATGGAGTTTTCTATAGATTCCATGCCCTGAAGATTCCAACTTCTTCCTTTCATAGTAGGATCATGGATGTAGATGGACAACCAAGGATACTTTAAGGCTTCTTTTCGAAGAAGACTTCTTCTAAAGTCAAACTGAACATGTGCTGCTACTTTCAATGGGAATATGGATAGATACTTCATAATCCTCAATGGATCATATTATTTAGGATTAGCTCCCTCCTAATCCTTGCTTCATGCATGAATGCATGCTCTTCTTTTGGAATTCTGTAATCAATTCCCTCCATCTAAGAGAGTCCACGCTTCCGTCTGCATCCTTATTGCCTTCTGCAAAGTGTCACAAGTCTTTTTCTAATTTCCTCTTGATTGCTGACTTCTTTTTGTTTTGACTTCTTCTGAGTCTCTTCAAGTTTGATTATAATTTCGGCTTATCTGGCAGTTGTTACTTATATAATAGCTTCCATAGGAATTGTTACCAAGGATTGTCAATGTACTTCATCTTCTCATGTGTATTGCTTGTTTTATAGTCATCGTGATAACAATCCTTATCTTGTTATTCTTCCATATGTATTGTTTCACTTGAACATCTTATCTTCTAAGAAATAGATATGAAAGATATGTACAGAAACTATGTAAACATGGTATGTACAAGAACTATGAAGAATATTGTTACCTTGTTTTAGAAGAAGTTTGTTTTATCCTGCTTGGCCTTCTTTGAGGGTTCCCTTTCTTCGACAATTGATGCTTTGTGTGTTTCCTTCCTTTTCTTTAACTTGGGACAATGATTCTTGTAGTGACCATATTTTCGACAGTTGAAGCATTGTATTTTTGACATATCTTTCTCTTGATTTGGTTTCTTCCTTGAGTCAATCTTTTTCTTATCGTGAATTTCTTGAACTTTGTTGTGTAGGCTTGATCATCATCTTTCCTTTGGAATTTCTCTTTTGCGCTAATCCTTGATTCTTCTTGTGCACCGCAAGTCCAAAGTTCTTCAAATGTGGGATACTCCTTCCTTGTGTTCATGCTTGCGACAAATGCATCCCATGTCTTGGGAAGACCATTGAGTACTATATTTACCAGTTTCTTCTCTGAAATGATTTCTTCAATAGCTTGTAGTTGATCTCTTAACTGAGAGATTCTCACAAAGTATGATGTTATGTTGTCATCATCATTCATTTTCATGTCACATAGCTCATTCTTCAGAGTCATTACTTGTCCAATGTTTCTGACTGAGAAGAGGTTAGTTAGGGCATCGTACATCTTCTTAGATGAGTCAAGATGAGAGATGTAGGGTATCAAGTGGTCTTTTACAAAGTTCACTATGATACTCATGGCATTGATGTCACTATCCTTGAACTTCTCCATAATTGCAACGTTCTAAGGTTCCTTCTCTTTTCCTTCTTCAAACTGTGGTTCCATGATCTTTCCTTTCACAATATCCAACACTTTATTCTTGGCAAGGATGAGATCAATCCTTGTCTTCTATGCTCTGAAGTTAGAAGCCCCTTCTAACTTGTTTTTTGACTTCATAGAATAAGTCATGACTGCTTTGACTTGGTCAACCTTTGACTTTGACCAAAAACTCAAACTTGGCGTCTTAGCTTGCTGAGAGTACCAAGAGGTGTGTCGGGTTAGGGCGCACTAGGATATCTAGAAATTAGGTCAATCTCTTCACTTAAGGTGCCTCAACAAGAGGGTTAGGGTTTCGTTGCTGCAACAAAAATTGACTGTAACTGCAACTGCAACTGTAACTGAGCAATTCCTCCCATTCTATCTTCTAGTGGTTAGACTGTTCGAAGATAGTGTGGGCCCATAACCTATTAGAAATAATAGGTGTGCTCGTTTAACCATAGACAATATAGCAATATTGTCACCCAACCATAGGCTGAAGCCACCCCCAAGCACCTTAACCTTGACGGAGAATGATTTCGGAAGCAAACCCTAGGCCTAATAGCCAATCAATGTAGCGTACCTCTCTCCAGAGCTAGCACACAAGGCAGAAAGTCCAAACCATAACCAATAGAAAGTCCAAGCCTAAATCGAGAATATAGGTTGCAGTAGCTGTAGCTGCAGTTACTCTCCAAACTTGCGCACTTACTCAGTTTCTGCAGTGCGCACTCTTACATTTTTGTAGTTGCGAGATGTGTGTTTCAAATGAGATCTGGCACCCTATATTTATACTGTTCTCTTTAAGCTGTCTGAGCTGACTTCTACTTCTGGAGGCTATTAACTCAATAATAAATATTCTTTTGAGCCGACTTGCCTGCTAGGGTTATTATCCATACTTTAGGGTTTCTTCTTGCTTCCCGGAATATTCTATTCTTGTCAGGGTTACACGTGGAGGTTAATACCTCCAGCAGCTACCATAATATCAACAATTACATCATGACTTTATTGCATCACTCTAACTTATATTCCTAAGTTAGCTATATTATAAGGTATGACCATTACAAAGTATCTTCTCTAACAATGAGGGAGATAGCCTAGACAAAAGGCTTAGAAAAATTATAAATAGTCTCTCTGCCATTTGGTTGTTGAGGTTACATCAAGCTTAAAGGTCATATCGATCCTTGAATTATCTTTCCAACAATTATATCAGGTTTCAGAGGGAGTGTTTAGGGAGGTTGTCTATATATTTTATAGTTTTGATAATTTTTTCTATAACATACATGCATTGAACTATGTAATATCACTCAAGAGTGTTACCATTTTGTGCCAATGCTAGCACTCACCATAAACAATTGGTTGTTGAGTGAATCACCAAAGTGGAAAGAATTTTCATTACACCTTAAGCACAACCTACAGGTCTCCTAGGCCTTCTACATGCTCTTAAAGACAAAGGATCTTGAGCTTTGACATATGTTAATTTGATCAGAAGGTCGTGAAGCTATAAGCCTCTCCAATGTAACATGCCATATGGTACCCTTTAAAAATATTACTAGTGACACTCTCTAGGCTCCATTCTCTTTGAGGCTCTAATAATCCATTTGGCACATAAGGTAGCCCCGTGCAACTTAACAACAATAATGCTATGCTCACCCTAATATTTGGGTGTACACATCTCATTGCATTCAATTACCCTTTAAAAATATTACTAGTGACACTCTCTAGGCTCCATTCTCCCTGAGGCTCTAATAATCCATTTGGCACATAAGGTAGTTGTAAGTTAGCTAGAGAAGTAGTGGGGGGGCCAGAGGGCCCATAGTGATAATAGTGGAGGTCATTCAATGTAAGGTGGACTAGGTCCACTATATTATTAAATAAGGCCCACTATGGTAGTTAGATATAATAAATGGGTAATTAGATATAATAAATGTAAGA
>ML778981.1:228046-240823 GCA_009831015.1 Picea engelmannii
AACACGTACTGCTTTTCATGGCTGCTACCATGGATATATACTTTATCACCTTTAATGGATCATAGGATTAGCTCCCTCCTAATCCTTGCTTCATGTATGAATGCATGCTCTTCTTTTGGTAATATATAATCGACTCCCTCCATTTAGGAGAGTCCACGCTTTCGTCTGCATCCTTATTGCCTTCTGCAAAGTGTTATAAATCTTTTTCCAATTTCCTCTTGATTGTTGACTTCTTTTTGTCTTTACTTCTTCTAGGTTTCTTTTTGATTTCGGCTTATCTTGCAGCTTGTCTTATAGTCATAGTGATAACAGTCCTTATCTTATTGTTCTTCCATAAGCATAGTTTCTCTTTGAACATATTATCTTCTAAAAAATAGATATGCAAGATATGTATCGAAAACATGGTATGTACAAGAACTATGAAGAGTATTGTTACCTTGTCTTAGAAGAAGAAGTATGTTTTGTCCTGCTTGGTTTTCTTTGAGGGTTCCCTTTCTTCGGCAACTGATGCTTCGTGTGTTTCCTTCCTTTTCTTTAACTCAGGACAATGATTCTTGTAGTGACCATACTTTTGACAATTGAAGCATTTTATCCTTGACATATCTTTCTCTTGATTTGTTTTCTTCCTGGAGCGAAACTTCTTTTTGTTCCTGAAATCCTTGAACCTTGCTGTGAAGGCTTGATCATCGTACTTCTTTTGGGGTTTCTCTTTTGCACTGATCCTTGATTCTTCGTGAGCACAACAAGTCCAAAGTTCTTCAAATGTAGGATACTCCTTCCTTGTGTTCATGCCTGCGGCAAATGCATCCCACGTCTTGGGAAGACCATTGAGTACTATATTTACCAATTCCTTCTCTGAAATGATCTCTTCAATAGCTTGTAGTTGATCTCTTAACTGAGAGATTTTCACAAAGTATGATGCTATGCTGTCATCATCATTCATCTTCATGTCATGGAGCTCATTCTTCAAACTCATTGCTTGTCCAATGTTTCTGACTGAGAAGAGGTTTGTTAGGGCATCGTACATCTTCTTCGATGAGTCAAGATGGGAGATGTAGGGTATCAAGTGGTCTTTTATAAAGTCCACTATGATACTCATTGCATTGATATCACCGTCTTTGATATTATCCATAACTGCAACGTTCTTCGGTTCCTTCTCTTTTCCTTCTTCAAACTTTGGTTCCACGATCTTTCCTTTCACGATATCCAACACTTTATTCTTGGCAAGGATGAGGTCAATCCTTGTCTTCCACAGTTAGAATCTCCATCTAACTTGTTTTCTGACTTCATAGAGTAAGTCATGGCTACTTTGACTTGATCAACCCTAGATTTGACAAAAACTCAAACTTGATGTCTTGGTTTGCCGAGAGTACTAGGAGATGCGCTAGGCTAGGGTGCACTGGTTTATTTGGAAATTAGGTCAATCCCTTCACTTAAGGTGCCTCAACGAGAGGGTTAGGGTTTCTGTAACTGCACCTGCTAGTAACCCTAGTGGCAGTGCTTTGGTGACTGCTCTTGCTAGAAACCCTAGTGACAATGCTTTGGTGACTGCTCTTGCTAGAAACCTTAGCGACAGTGCTTTAACAAGCTTAATATCCTTATGGCTATGCTCCCTTCTAGTGGTTAGACTTAATGAAGGAGGTGTGGGCCCATAACCTGTTAGAATATGATGGATGTGCTCGTTTTACCATAGACAATATCACTATTGTCACCCAACTATAGGCCGAAGCCACCCTCCAAGCACCTTAACGTTGATAGAGAATCACTTTGGAAGCAAACCCTAGGCAAGATAGCCAAACAAAGGGTAGCACACCTTTCTCCAAGGATAACGCACCAAACAAGAGCTGATCAGATAGTCCAAACCATAACCAAGAGATAGTCCAAGCCAAAACGTAATCTCCTAGCTGCAGCAGTTGCAACGACAACTTCTCCTCCAAACTTGCGCACAAACTGGCTAACTACAGTGTGCACAAGTGAGCTTTGCAGTTCTGAGAATGCCTGCCATAATGAAGACTGGCCTCTTGTATTTATACTAATTCTAGCTAACTGCCTAGGCCGACTTCTCATTCTGTGTGCCTATTTACTTAGTATATAATATTTCTTCTGGCCGACTTTTTCTCTTGGAGGCTAATAACCTAATACAAATTATCCTCTTGAGCCGACTTGTCTTCTAGGGTTATTAACCAACTCATTAGGGTTTCTTCTTGCTTCTCGGAATATATTCTATTCTCATTAGGTTTACACGTGGAGGTAAATACCTCCCGCAACTACCATAATATCAACAAACATGAGTAGTTGTGCCAATTTTAAGACAAGTTTGGGCTTTATCAGGCAGGGATATTGACTTAGTATGCAATTATGTTTATCAATTCTTTGGAGTACATACTGGTAACACCATGAAGCCAAAAGGAGTATTTAATAACTTAATGATTGAACCTGGTTCAATTTAGGTATCCTAAGAATACTCAATAACTTAATAATTGGACCTGGCTCAATTTAGGTATTCTCAAAGGTTGTATGTTACTTAGGGCGTTGCAACTAGCTTTCTTGCAATCTTTTTTCTTCTAATCAATTATTGAGCTTTATCTGTTAAAGACTTTCACACAATTTGTAATTGTCTTCTTTAGCATATGTAAGAAAGGAGTTGTCAACAATGCTCATTGACTAATTGTTGGTCATGCTCACTTGGTAGAAAAATTGCATTTATTTTGCCACGAGTATCTATTTTCGCAATTAGGTAGCCTAGAGCAACCATTGAGATAAGATAAGATGAGATTATTTTATTAATGTCCAACAAATGACCACAAAAGTAGGTCAATGGGACTAAAGGATACATCCAGTGTGAGTACAATGTGGGAGTGCAAAAGCAACTCCCATATAATGAGAGAAAGACATAAGAAATAGAAAAATGAAAGTATAGTCTAGGTAAATATAAAATATCTAACAAGGCTAAGCCCTAGGTCTAGCTAAAACCAAAATTAAAGTGTATATAGCAATATCATAAGTGCGGTGATACAAAGTGAGAATGCCCATGGTAGGATTTGGACCACTCAATACTAGTTGAGAGAGAAATATACGAAGATGAAGCCAATAAGGTCAATGTCTTCTGGATATGATGACCGACGGAGACAAGGGTCACATTGGCTCACTATCGAAGTCCTCAAGTACTAGAGGGGGATCTGGATGTATGATCCTAGGGGGATGTAGGAGCGAGGAAGTTCTGTTCTCCTATCATCCAAGGTTGAAGGAAAGAAGCTCTAAATAGATTTCTGACTGCTCTGCTGGGGTTGGGAGGCAATCTGATAAGTGAGATATGCCCTGCTTTGAATCCGTCTGGAGTTGAACCCTCTGTCGCTATCAGGGTGTGTGTTCAGATGTATGGTCCTGCACCTCTGAATCGGTCTCAAACACATCGGTCGATCTTCGAGGGGGGAGGCTAAGGGGAGACCCGAGGTCTCACCACTCTACGATTTGAAGTACTTTGGAACTTAGATTGTTGTTTGTAGCTCCGATTTGATGGAAATGCATCGAAATATGAGGTGATCCTCCTAGTCTGCCCCGGGTGCCGGGGGGTGGCGTGCAAGAGTTGGGATTTGTGACTGAGAATCTCCTCGAAAAAAGAGCTAGGCACCTCTGATCCTGATATCGAAAGAAAGTAGAGAGGGAGCCCCCTAAGTCCTTATAGAGGTAGTAGTTACGTCCTTTGATCTCATAGTACATAGGGCACTGGAGGGAAAATGAGGTGCCTCTCTGTCTCTGTCTCCTGTAGGTGACACATCTGGTAGACCCCATCAGAACGTGAGAGATGGTGATCAGTCTCCACTTAGAGTCGATGAGAACCAACCCAGAGCTGTCCTAGAGGGATCCCGAGTGAATGCATCCAATGTTTGTATGTGTGTGGGGGGCAGACAATGATACCATCTCGCAGCTCCAAAAAGTGCTCTAAGTAGAACGACATCTTTGAGCCTAGGTTCGTCGAGGGTGAGGTCCATGTGACCTGAATATATAATCTATATATGTCCTCTTTGATATCTTGGTTCACAATCTGTCTAGGTGGCAAGAGATGAACTGACGCATCTAAGGAGTACTTGAAGGGGGAAGGTGCTCTGGGGAGATGGTCATCGACTGGAGAAGCCGGGACGCCTGTGAAAACCAACCTCATGCGCGGCTTGTGGAGTGATTCGAGGCGAGGGCCTCTAAGGAGCAAAGTGCAAGATAGGGGTATTGCTCTCTCCTGGTAGCAAAGTCCCTGAAGGATCTCACTTTATGAATAAAGGAGATCAAGCGAAAGATAACCATACGACGAAATGGTTGGACACTGAACTCTGCTTGAATAATGGGATGTGGAACTATACGTTTGCATTTGATGATGCGCCTGAGAAGTAAGGTCTGAACTCTCTCCAACCAAGCCCAATTTGTTTGTATCAAGCTCAGTCCCCATATCTTCGAGCCAGAGTACTGTGCATTTGATAATTGCTTCCATGAGGTAGAGTTTGGACGAGATGTCCTGAAACTAACCTTGGAAGCACTGTTTCTCGATGAGGGCAAGGGATACATACCCTTTGTTGAGTCATGGTTGAAGTTCTTGCCTCATACCAAAATGAGGCCTCGTGAATTGAACCCCCAAGTAGGTGTAAGCTGTGTTGATCTCAATCTTTTCCCCCTTGAAGTAGTAGTGTAAGTCTGTGAGAGGGCACTTTGATGCATTGAAGACCATGACCTTGGTTTTACCCAAGTTGACTACCAACTGTTAGAGGTCATAGAAACTAGCTAGGGAATCAATCTGCCTCTGTAGGCCCTTAGGAGTAGAGGCCAACATGATTAGATTATCAATGAAAAGGAGAAGGGAGATCAACACCCGATGAAGGAGACAACCATCTCCATCCTGGATGTTATTGTGGAGGAAAGACTTTAGCTTATCAATATAGATTCCGAAAAGAGTTGGCGAGAGGGGGCATTCCTGCTTTACCCCGATGGTACTATGAATGAAGTTGGAGAGGTCGTGAGCCAACTTGAGATGTCCCAAAACTGACTCATACAATCTCATGATGGCTGCTAGGAGGGTCTCAGATATGTTGATGTCACAAAGTCTCTGAAATAAAGCCTCTTGTGGCATTGTGTCAAAATCTTTTCAGAAGTCTACAAAACAACATTAAACCCTTGAAGAGCGATGACGAGCCTCCTCAATAATGGCTTTGAGAGTGAAAATGTGATCAATTTTCTTGTAATCCGGGCGAAAACCGGCTTGTCCCTTAGCTCTTAGATGATGACTCTCCAAATCATCATAAAACCGCTGATGCAGAGCTGTGGCATAAAGCTTGGAGAATGTATGTCCCACCATGATAGTCTTGTAATTGTTCGGATCAGAACTTGTTACAAACATTAAAATGATAATAATAAATATAATAATTGTAATAATAATTAATATCATGTAATTAAATCAAGAGGCACATACATCCTCACCTCGTGACCAGTCAATGCTATATAGCAACCGTCACAAGGGTAGTGTAATCATCATCTTTATCATATTCAATGAAATATTAATATTCATTCTCAGTGAAGAACAATTTTCATGCTACAGTGGTATCAGAGCGAATTTCGCCAATAAATTTCTCCCCACCTATGCATTTTTTCCATTAATTTTCCCCACCCATATCTTGTTCCTAACCCCCGCCCTCCCCACCAAATCCCTGCTCCTGTAACCATCCTCGTTCTCCCGCTCCCTCACAACCCCCGACCCCGTAGCCCCTAACTATCCTGTAACTACCCCGCAACCCCTAACTATCCCATAACTACCCCGTAACTATCCCCATAACCACAACCCCTAACTACCCCCGCTCCCACACACAACCCCGACCCCACCTCCATTCCACTCAAAACTCCACACCCTACACCACATACCCCCCCGACATACCCCCACAATACTCCGCGACAGCCCCCACACATACCCACTCTCCCATAGATCTTGCCGACCCAGTCCTGACTCACCACCCGACACCCCACTTCCGCAAATCCTATCCCTTACCTCGACACACCCCCACGCGGACCCACTTCAATCCCCTCAACAAACCCTCCCTCGCTCAATCACAGACACAACACATCCTGTCCCCTAACTCCCGATCTTCATTAACATTCGTGATTTCTTCTAAAGTCGTACCCCATCCCATTCTCGCCCTCACTTAATTTACATTAATTATAATTAATTATAATATATATATATATCTTATGCTAATTTATTATATGTGATATATATAATATCTATATATACATATACACGATTTTTTTTTTAATATAAATTAATATTAATAATTAATATTTAAAAAAAAATAAATAATAAAAAAAAAATAAAAAAAATCGCAAGGATGGTCAACAACGAAGAACTTAAGGCCGACGTGAACAAACACAGAGATGGCGTCAACGGTGTAAGGAACCGACTTAACAATGTGGAAAAACGCAAAAAGACATGAATGAAAAAATCGATAAATTACTCGAGACTGAGAGCAAAATTGATCGGTTAATACAACAAGGTGAAAGACTATTGCCGCTCTCCGAAAACGATAAAAGTGAAATAAAAAGAACAATTGATGAACATAGTGAAAAATTGAACAATTAATGGAACGTGTTGAGGCGTTATTCACAGAGCCCTTAGCTTATCAAAGACCACCACTAAGTCCGAAAATACCAGAAATAAATTCAGAAAATCAATGAAACCAGGAAATTCCAAAGGAAAATTTTTCGAGAAATATGCACACACCCAAATTCCACGATAAAGATTACCAGAAATTTAAAAAGGAGTTACCAAAGTATGACAACAAGGAGCATAGAGGAGTTGTTGTTTGGATAAACAAAATGGATGGAATTTTTGAATCAAACACCTTGCTAGGTGAACAAGAGAAGGTAATGACAACATCTAACAGTCTAGAAGGAGAAGCTTATGATTGGTACCTTTGGTGGTCCAAGAAATGTGATGCCCGTTCCTTCCACTGGAGGAATTTTACAACAGTTCTACTTAAAAGATTTCAGGACGAAGAGGATGACGACCTGTATAACAAGTTCATGCATCTCAAACAGAAGGGAAACATAAACGATTATACACATGAATGGGAGGTTCTTGCAACAAGGCAATGCGGATTCATGGATGAGCAACTCATCAAAATGTACATATGTGGCCTAAAAGATTACATTCGTAGTGAAATAAAACTATGGAATCCTAAAACAATTGAGGATGCAAGACATGCAACAAGGCTAATATAACAAAAAAACAAGTTCAATAATCCAACATTCACAAGTACAGAAAGGTTAAATAAATATTCAGACGATAGAATGAAGAAATACACTACAGACAAACCTAACAAGTATTTACCACCTCATTTGAGGGAAGGTCAAGCTAGTCATCAAGACTCAAATAAAAAATGGGAAAGCAATGCCGATATTGTGGAGACAAATGGTCACCTGGGCACAAATGCAACAATAAAAAATTATATTCTTGTAAAGCAGAGAAAGAATCAAGCACATCTGACAGTGATTCAGATAACGAAAGTGAAGAGGAAGGTGAGGCCCCCAATACAGAAACCGATGAGGCCATGCCCAAGATATCCTTGGCTGCAATAACATGAATAAGAAAACCGCAAACGTTAAAACTAAAGGGGCACACAAAAAAATAAAATGTCACCATTATAGTTGATACAAGGAGCACCCATAATTTCATAGATGTAAATGTTGCAAAGAATTTAAACCTATTCGTATATCTGACCGCAGATATAAGACTAATTGTGGCAGATGGCAAAACAATTGATGGCGTAGGAAAATGCCACAAGATCAAGCTTCAAGTTGCAGATTACGAATTGGAATCTGGATTCTACATCGTACCCTTGGGAGGAGTAGACGTCATCTTGGGAATTCAATGGCTACAAATGCTAGGGACCTATTCTGCAAATCACCAAAAACAATTTATAAAATTCAAATGGGAAGGAAGACAATACAAATTATATGGATTCCAGTTGCCTCCCACCCAATTTATATCCTCACAACAAATGGAGAAACTAATTTGAAAAGGAGCACCGGCTTATGTGGCACACTGTCATTCGATGGAGTTATTAACAACAAAAATAGTCAAGTCTCAACATCCAAAGATTCAAACATTAATCCAAAAATATGACAAGGTATTCCAAGACTTACCTATGAAGCTGCCACCTAATAGAAACATAGAACATATAATCAAGGTTAAGCCAGATTCAACACTAGTTAATATTAGACCTTATCGATATCCTCAACACCATAAGATGGAAATAGAAAGGCTAATTCAAGACCTATTGAAATGTGGGGTTATTACGACAAGCAGGAGCCCATATGCAGCCCCAGTAGTACTGGTTTGGAAAAAGGATCCTTCAGACTATGTATAGACTATCGAGGATTAAATAAAATAACTATAAAAAACAAATTTCCTATACCCTTCATAGATGAGTTGCTAGATGAACTCCATGGAGCTAAATACTTCTCAAAATTGGATTTAAGATCAGGGTACTATCAGATTCGAGTAAGATTAGAAGATGTACAAAAAACTGCTTTTCAAACACACGAAGGTCATTATGAGTTTAAAGTCATGTTGTTCGGTCTAACCAATGCACCAACTACCTTCCAAGCAACTATGAATCAACTTTTTCGCCCCTACTTAAGGAAGTTCGTATTGGTTTTCTTTGATGATATTCTTATTTACAGTAAAACTTGGAAGGAACATATGAAGCATTTAGAATAGGTACTTTCTCTCTTAGAGAAAAATCAGTTCTATGCAAAACTATCAAAATGTTCCTTTGGTAAAGAAGAAGTAGAATACCTTGGTCATGTCATATCTCGAGAAGGAGTCAGGGTGGACCCTGAAAAAATCAAGGCAATCACAGAATGGCCCAAACCAATGAACATTTCAAAACCAAGCGGATTCCTTGGATTAACGGGTTATTATCGAAGATTTATCAAGAACTACGCTCATTTAACAACACCCTTGTCAAACTTATTAAAGAAAAAATCCTTCAAATGGGATAACAGTGCACAAGAATGTGTTGAAACATTAAAAAGGGTTATGTCATCTACACCTGTATAAGCAACACCAGATTTTGCAAAACCCTTTGTAGTAGAATGTGATGCATCAAGAATTGGAATAGGAGCAATTTTAATGCAAGATGGCCATCTAATAGCATTTGAAATTCGAAAGCTCAACAAAAAGGAAGAGTTAAAATCTACCTATAATAAGGAAATGTTAGCTATTATGCATGCATTAGCTAAGTGGCGACAATATCTCTTAGGAAGCAAATTTTCGATACGTACTGATCACAATAGTCTCCAATACTTACTAAGACAAAAAAACATTGTCCATAGAACAACAAAAGTGGATGGAGAAACTTTCCACCTTTGATATGGAAATAATACACAAAAAAGGGAAAGACAACATAGTTGCTGATGCACTATCATGAAATGATGAGGAAGTAAAAGCATATCCAACAACAGTAGTCATTCCAGATTGGTTGGATGAGATTCGAGTTGAGTATGCCTAAGATCCTGAATCAAATTCCATAATCAACAATTTAGACCAAAACTCCAAATTTGAATCGAAAAATGACATTTTATGGTACAAGAACATAATCTACCTAATTCCATCCTCAAAATTTAAAATGAAAGTCTTAAGGGAGTCACACAACTCCCCAACATCGGGACATGTGGGTTTTTTCAAAACCTACTATAATGCACGACAATCATTCTATTGGAAAGGAATGAATAAAGATATTCAAAGATTTGTGGCTGAATGTGAAATATGTCAAAGGAATAAAAATGAAAATGCTATGAGTCAAGGATTACTCCATGCCCTACATATTCCTGAACAAAAATGGGAAGAGATCTCAATGGATTTCATTGAAGGGCTACCCATGTTTGATGGGAAAGATAAATTTTTTGTTGTGGTTGACAGATTAACCAAATATGCACATTTCATGGCGGTAAGAAAAACCGACTCAACAAAACAAATTGCAGATGTTTTTTTGCAAAAACATTTATAAGTTACATGGGTTTCCGAAGGTAATTGTTAGCAACAGGGATGCAAAATCTAAAGGAAATTTCTGGAAAGAATTTTGCAAAAATACATGAATATCTCTTAATATGAGCTCTGCCTGTCATCCACAAACAGATGGTCAAACATAAATCGTAAATAAATGCTTAGAAACATACCTACGATGCTTTGTGACAGATAAGCAAAATAAATGGTCTCAATGGTTACATTTAGCTAAATGGTGGTATAACTCTACATATCACACTTCCGCTAAAATGACTCCTTTCCAAGCCTTATATGGTTATGAACCACCTAAATGGAAAGAGTTTGCACTAATTAATACTAAGGTCCAAGCAGTAAGAAATAAGCTAGAGGAAGAACAAAAAATCATACAAAGAACCTAGCAACAACTTGTAATCGAATGAAACGACTAGTAGACCAACATAGGGTAAAAAGAGAATTTGAAGAAGGCGATTGGGTGTTTGTATGACTTCAACCCTACAAACAATTATCCCTTAAGCAACAAGGGAAGAACAAATTGGCCCCAAAATTCTATGGACCCTTTCAAATTAACAAAAAAATTAGGCAAGTAGCTTATAGATTGGAGTTGCTAGACAATTGTTGCATCCACAATGTCTTCCACGTTTCATGTCTCAAAAAAATGCCGGGGCAAGCTCAATCAGTGCAAACAAAAATCCTTGAATTTGATGATGAAGAAAAAATTATTTTAGAACCAGAAGGTGTTCTTGCCACGAAGGAAAATGTGTTACGTTCCAGAACCATAAAGGAATATCTTATCAAATGGAAAAACCTTCTAGAAGAAGATTCATCATGGGAGACTGAACAATTACTCCGACAATACCCATCACTACCCTTTCTTTGAGGACAAAGCAAAATCTTAATAGGGTGGCAATGTTACAAACATAAAAATGATAATAGTAAATATAATAATTATAATAATAATTAATATCTTGTAATTAAATCAAGAGGCACATACCTCTTCATCAAGAGGCATGTACCTTCTCACCTCGTGACCAATCAATGCTATATAGAAACCGTCACAAGGGTAGTGTAATCATCATCTTTATCATATTCAATCAAATATTAATATTCATTCTCAGTGAAGAACAGTTTTCATGCTACAAAACTATTCTCTGATTCGTGAATAGGGTGAATGATGTGCATTGTCCAAAAGTGAGGGAAACTTTAACATACCACATGGTTAAATAAATCAACAATATGTGAGTCAAGGGAAAGGAGACCATGCATAAGGAATTCGGCCTGGAGGCCTACTTCATCTACTGCTTTGTTGGTGCTCATAGCTCTAGCTGCTCTCTTGATGTCTCTCAGAGAAAAGGTGACATATAGTGTTGTTGCTAATATACAATCTATCTAGGAAACAAGAGACAAACCGACACATCTAAGGAGTACCTGAAGGGGGGAAGGTGCTATGGGGAGATGGTCATCGACTGGAGAAGTCGGGCGCTTCTAAAAACCAACCTTGTGCGAGCCCTGTGGAGTAATCTGAGGTGAGGGCCACTGAGGAGCAAAGTGCAAGATATGGGTATCGCTCTCTCCTGGTAGCAGAGTTCCTGAAGGATCTGAAACTACGAATAAAGGAGATCAAGTGAAAGATAACCTCGAGGCAAAACGGTTGGAAGTCGAACTCTGCTTGAATAATGGGATGTGGAACTGTATGTTTGTGTTTGATGATGCGCTTGAGAAGCAAGGTTTGAACTTGTTATCGCTCAGTTTGTAGGAAAGGTTTAAGTAACTTGAAGGCAAGGCTCAAACTGGCGTAACAGGAGCTTCCCCACCCACTGTCACCTCGATGGGGAGCTCTTTCTATTCAGGGTGGCTAATCCCTAGGGAGACGTCCCTAGTAATCTGGGGTTTTGAAGGAAAAGGATCAGGGTGTAAGGCTCAAAGGTTAAGGTAAGCTTTCCCTTCACAGATTACTGCCAACAGGATAGTCAAAGAAAGATATTTCACTGAAAGAGCACCTGTTTGCGAGACAAGGCAAATGAAACTAAAATGTGCATACAGTGATTAGTACTTCAAAATATCAATGACTATCTTTGATACATATGAGCAATAATGGATGTAATTATTGACGAAGTCAATGATTGCAATTAAAGCTAAGACTTATAATACCACTTCCTCAATAAATACAAAAAGATACTTGCATTCAATGTATAAAGTCAATCCCTATTGTATCACAATGCAATAAATATCATAAATCTGCTCATATATATATAATGTTGTTGCGTCACTATATTAAAGGGGTGACGTCAGCCTAGTTTCTAGGTTAATTAAGTAGGGAAAGAGAGGGACGTTTTTGCAAATTAAGTCAATGAAAGCAATCTATACCTCAATGCCAAATCAAGGGGTGACAATACCACAACGTTTCAAGCCAAACAAGAGTTCAAACATGTATGACGTCACCTTAGGGTTAGGGTTAGGTTAGCTAGACAACAAAGTGAACGTTTTGCTTTTTCAGCCAATGAAATTACTCAACACTTATGTGTCTATCAATGGATGAGTCAGCCACAACTTTTAGACCAAACGAAAGTTCAAATAGGGCAAGACGTCATCAACAATTAGGGTTAGTAAAGTCGCTAGGGTTAGTAGGGTTTTAATTCAAGAAAGTTGAAAGATTGTGTTGAACACCAAAGACTCAACGTTTTAGTTTTAGACTAGTGCCTTGGGTTAATGGAGTCAAATGGAGAGAGACTAAAGGC
>ML778981.1:256741-272726 GCA_009831015.1 Picea engelmannii
CTTTTTCCTCCTTTAGAATCCCTAAGTGACTCTTAGGTTACCCTTTAGATCCAAGGGCTCACATTGCCCAAGATCAACGGTGAGAATTAAATGCTCCATTAAATTCACTTTATTTAATTTCACTCACCCAACTTAAATAAAAAACCACTTGGTGCTTTAAGTTCCTAAGTCACTTTTCACTTTCTAATTTAAAGTTCACTTTACCACTTATAAAGTGACTTTATGAAAAAGACCCACTTTTAAGTTGTGGACCACATTCCTAGGTAAAAGATTAAAAACCCATAGGAACCACTTGTCCAAGGTACAAATCTTCATTAAAATTCAACAAGATTTACATTTCCCCGTTATCATTGCACCCCATGCCCAAACACTTACCCCACGCCACCTCACACACACTTACATGACCTAGATGGGCTCTCACCTGGGAAACACCCAAACTTAAGGAGGATTAGCCCAATAGGACACCCTGAGACCTTCCCCAAACCTGACTTGTTAAACTGCATAATGTCTTTGAGCATTTGTCTGGGTAAAGGGGGGTGATGCACATGTTTTGGGTAATTTGATTATTAGATGTGATTGACATTGCTATGATCTCTGTGACTTATGAACCCCTGGAGGGCGTACTTGTTGTTGCTACATGACTTTGCCAGGTGGACAGGTACATATGGGGGAATGAATAGCTCGGACCTCCATGGGGTTGAAAGCCCAACAGATGGATGCTGTGACCCCAACCACGGGCAGAGAGATACCAGAGAATTGCACGAGGAAGAAAGAAGGACGTTGCCCTTGAGACACTTTGGCGGACCTAGACCTAGGGGGATCTTGCCTTTCCACCTGGACGTTGACCCTTGAGAGCCCATGACATCATCATCTTGACCCTAATTGTCATCTAGAGCTGGGGTGTGCATTTATGAGGGCAGTGATGTGCTGGTTGGCACGTGTGGCATCATACATGGCCTTTGGAGGCTAAAATTTTTGCATGTGGGGCCCAACGTTCTATCCTAGGGGCTCAATGTCACCCTAGAAGGGCATGAGGTCACCCTTGGTAATGATCTTAGAGTTTAATTACTTTTAATTATGTAAAAATTGGATTTTTGATGTAATTTGGCCAGGTCGGATTCTTTATGACCTAATTTTAATTTAAGGTCATTAATATTGTATAAATAGAGAGAAAATACTCTCATTTTTTCATCATCACTTATCACACAAGTGGTGTGGTTTGAAATTTGCGCCCTTCTTGGGAGTTATTGGCTGAAATTTTAGGTGCACTTTCTCTTGGAGGCTAAATTTTGCAACTTTGATCATTTCTTTGTGAAGTTACTTGGCATTCTAGGGTTTTATGGCTTGATTATTCTTGGTGAAGTAAGTAAATCTGCAATTCTTCATTTTATTTGAATGGTTTATGGTAAATTTGCTTATTCATCTTAAAGATTATGAAATTGCTTGCTTGACAAACCCTAGGAGTAAAGGACTTAATTTGCTACTTCTTTACTCTTCACTTGCTAGACTTTGCTAAGAAGGTTTTGACTTAGGTGAACCTCTAGAGCCTTAAATATTAGCACTTTAGTGGTCATTACCTAGTCAGTTGTTGCTTTTAATATCTTTTAATAGTTTAAGGAAGGAAGGTTTGCTAGAGCCTAAAATTGCTTGCACTCGAGCAAATTCATTCTCGGGGTTTGGATGTTTGAGGCCTTGAAGAGCCAACACCTCTTCCATCCATCCCTGCTCCTTAGGCAAGTATAATCATTGTGTCATGTCTTCCAAGAGAAAAGCATCACCTATAGACTCCATTACCCCATAAAGGCACTAGTCTTCTCGTCATATTGATTGATTGATCAAACAAGCTTTCAAACTATCTTCCTTGAAACATTTACTAACTCCTATTAACCTTAAATTAGACTAATTCTTTGAGTAATTTGCTGTTGTTGCAAAAGATTGCTACAACCATCTAACAACAACAAATTGATTCCAAAAGTGACATTAAATGCTGATTAGACATTTCCAATTGTGCTTGTGACAAGTGGTTATCATTGTGCCAACTTAAAACTATGATGACGATGATGATGATTAACGTCCACTAAGACCTAATTGGTCTATCGGACCTTAAGAGGGTAAGTAATTACTTGTGATTCTTTAGAATTTTGTTTCTGTGCTCGAAAAGCATTAAGAGAAGCTTTCCAAGATCAAGCATTTTCAGGCATACTTATTGTGGCTGTTGTAAATTATTTATTGTTGTTATAAATTGTTGCATTGTTGCAAATTCTTATCAACTAACTCAATTTTAGAGGGTTCATGGTCTTATGAAGCACTAACATCATTTGGTACCTAAAAGTTTCCACTCTTTTCTATTTGTTGTCTTGTTCTGGGCAGGTACACCTTATTTACCTTTTGCTTCATTTCTATAAGACACGAAGAACCTTTGACTTGAGTGACCAGTGAGAGGGGGGGACTTTCTTGCATCTTTTGCCTTAGTCATCATCCCTTTAGGTCATTGGGGATGTCTCCCCTGGGGTACTTTGACATACTCCTAAATAGAAAGGGGTTTCTTATTAAGGTGACAATGATAGGTCACCCATTGTTACACAAATCTTGCATCCACTTGCCTTGGGCTTTGGGCAAGTATAGATTGTGCGATAACAGTTACCATCTAAAATAATGCAGAGGCACATGAGTACTAACCACTCTTGGGAGCAATAATAGACCATGGCACTATTAACAATAATTGCTTTAACAAACTCATACAGTGGGATAAAGTTATAGGTTAAATTTACAAAACATACCATGGTACTAGATATATATCATATATTGTCATGCATAGATAATAAAGGGTTGATTTAATGTGACACAAACACAAACATGGACATAGGGGTGCGAGCAAGTTAACAAGGATTGAATCATTGAGCACATGATCACTACCAGAGGCCTAAAAGGCTAAAATAGTTTTAGTTATGAAATTAATCAATTATGTTCTATTTCAAATTTTGAAAATTTCCTTGTTTTTTTGTTTAATTTTGTATAATTTTAGTGTATATCTATATCTATATATATATATATATATATATATATATATTTGTAATTTACCTAAATCTATTAATAATGCACTAAAAGAAGTTACATCATATCTAGGCACTCCCTGTTCTCATATGAAGCAGGGCTGCCAAGCTTGCTGAAGGACATTATGAGAATGTCCGAGTTCTATACAATAATAGAAAAATCTGAGTCCTATATTATGACGGGACCCATCCTTGGGCATTTCAAATATCATATGACGACCAAAATGAGCAGTATTGTCTAGACACTGGAAGAATCAAGTTACGACTATCATGATTCCATTGGCAACCAAAAACAACAATATTACAAAAAGATAGCTAAAATGATTGAAGCTAATCATCAGAGTTTGAGTCAAGGTTAATGAAGATGGGTGGAGTGACCTCCCAAGGGTTGGCCCTTGGAGCTACATCAACCTGTGTAGCCTACACCTTGCCTCACTGCTCATCCTTCTTCATGACAGGCCACTTGTCCCCTTCTGCTTCCCCTCTTTTCATGACGCACTTCCTAATTTCAATAATAAGATGTTCTTATTGGTGGCCCAAATGATCCACCATCTCCTCCAACTGGTCTAGCGTCTAGCTTGTCGAGGACTACCCTTTACTGAGCTACTCTCTCTTTCATTGTTATGGCTATGAAGATTTTAATGTGCTAGTACATTTCAACCATCCTCAAGAATTTGCTATCTCTTTTGCGTGAGAAGTTTGTATTAGGAACCCATTGTATAATTTCCTCCTCTACTTGAGAATTGAAGCTTATGCCGCGCTGCTCATGAACCCTACTTTTAATTCTCTCCTCCTCTATCTTCACTTTCTTTGAGAAACCCTTGTGGTAAGCCTTTGTTATTTCCTTTGCCATTGCCTTTGCTCTACAAACCCATGGTCTACCACTTCTGCGACTACTTCCCCTTTCTCATGCTTGCGTTTCCCCTCTGTCTTCATGTCGACTAGAACCCACCTCTACCAAACCACTCTCAAGGCACTAAACGAAGGAACCAATATTTCAACCTCCTCTCTTAGCCTTTCTCAATGAGTTCCCTTACAATTGCCCTACAAATTGACCTATTCTCGAACACTGACACCACCATGCATCCAAACAACAATGAGAGCCACAATCAATACCTCGCTGCTATAAAAATTGATAGGAAGCCTAACAGAGAAGCTAGCCTTGCCTGCGGGCTTTAGACAAGACCACACTGTCTTTCTGAAGTGTCATTGCAATCGTAGACTAATTAATTAACACCCAACTCCCGTCTTGTGTTTCCATAATGACGATGGTATTGGAATTAATTTTTTGTTGGAGAACCATGTCCATCATCATGGATGGAGGATGAGTTGAGTTGAATGTCGACCTCCTCTTCCCTTGCCTCCATCTCATTAGACTTGCCATGTGTTGCGTCCATTTGAGTTTGCTTTGGATACATGGCATGGTTTGATTATGACCTTGTGGCACCCTGATCGGGGAATGATTTTAATATATATTATTATTGCTCCCAACTTGCCATTTCTTGAAAATTTGGGTAAAGCTTCTTACCATACTAGATACTCATACTTGCTTACACAACGTACTTGTGTTTTCAAAACTTGTGCAATGTAGCTAGACACCCTACCTTTTGAATTGCTTTTTTGTTGTATGGTCTCTTGCGTGGCTTGCTTTTTTTCTTTATAGCCTACTTTGTTGTTGCATAATCATTAAAATTTAACATGCTTTTTAGCATATTTTTGATCTACCACTTGCTTTTTTACTACACAGTCTACCTAAGTACTATACAACCTATTTGTTTTAATATTTGCTATTTTTATAAAAATGACCAAAACAGGGAAAATAGAGGGAAATGAAGAAGGGTTTTTTCTTCACAGATGGCTTTACAAGGCAATGTTGCATGGGAACCCATCCCCACTCTTGGGGGACTTGCCCCCTATGTTTCCCTGTCCCTAGGGATTTTTTTTGGGGTGGGGGGAGTCCTTATTTAGAAGGGGATGTCCATGAGGATGTGAGCAATTTCCCCCACGTCTCCTATATGTTTACTTCCAAAAATGAGGAGGTTTACGAGATGTGTCTTTATGGTTTCACGGACATTTGGATGTCCACTATCCAAATTGGCACCATGTGGCATTGGTTCTCCAAGAATAATACTCACTCATTGATTCAACTTGCAAATCAAGACAAATATTACTATGCAATTCATGCTGGAATAGTATATATTATGTTTTAGTAATGGGGGATAATCATAATGACAATTTTGACCACCATGTTTGGTAGTTTTTGTACCGTATATCTACTTTTTTTCATGATTTTAATGTCCATGCAGTTGTCTTTTGGACCTACCGTTTATGAATTGTTACTTCTATTGAGTTGTATCATAGTTCCATGTTCTAGACGCATCATTTTAAAAATTTTAATAGGTTTTTAGTGTTTTATTTTTTTAAACAATTTTTTGTTTTGTTTTGTCCTTCTCCCGTCCCCTGGAAATTTTGGGGTACCTTCCAGTGGTCTTTGAAATCCATCTCCTCATCCTTGTCTCCAAAACTCGATGCAACATATTTGTGAAGAGTCCTACAAGTTGTCTAGTGAATGCTAAATCTCATCCAACTTCTTGCTCAAGAATTATGCAACCAATGGTAACAAGCAGATGAATTTTGGGAAAAACTTATGTAGGTTGTGATGTTGTTGTTCCAGTAGTTGATTGGATAATAGTTGCAATTACAACATGCTGATATCCCATGGCAATTCATATTAATCAACCAACTTTTTATCTAGATACAAAGATGAATATTCCTCTCTTTGACAATATGTTGGATGGAGATAAGATTGCCACATGGATCCAAAGTCTTGAACCTTGTCATCAAATGCAACAAAATCTAACTAATCAAGAGAATATCACGATAATTAAGGTTCTTATAGGAAATCAAGATATCACATAGTGGCAATCCCAATTCACCATTGTAATTTTGTAGGTCATCCTACAATGTAGTAGTGGGATCAAAAGAGATTTTGTCCATTTTGACGCAATAGCATTTTTTTTGAGCATTGGTTGCATTTCAAGCTGAGGACTAGATGACCAATTCAACAATATATTAACAAGTTTAAGAAGCTTTCCATAAAAGTAGAGGTACACAATCCATATGAGACAAGCTTAAATTCATTAGACGATTATTACTTATCATGAAAAAGAAATGAATCTTAATATTGGTTCATTGGAGCAAGCATTCTAGTTTGCCTTGAAGATTTCAACAAAATTACGAGAACAATCTATTAAGAAATTTTCATCTTCCTCTGCTTCTGCCTCTACCCCCATTGAGATGAATGGTCAAAAGAATGAAAATGCAAATAGGACCAATTGAAATCTCTTTGATGGGGAGTGTCTCAAACAAACTATGATAAAGCTAAGATATTGACTAGAGAAAGAAGATGAGGTAATCGAGGTCTCCAATTGTAGTAGTTTTAATCCTCAATTAGTGCTCATGAGTCATGACTAGTAGTGATTCTTCCACCTACAATATGAAGCCCTCTTTACACACAATTACTGAGTCAAAGACCAATTTGGTTACTTAAACATAAATAATAGAAGTCAAAGCATCTTCTCTCTCAAAAGTTTGCAAAGTCTCTCAAATTTACTACATGATTTCTATGTCCTTATCACCTTGGCTGGGTTGGTGGCAAGTCTGCTTTTGTGGACTGTAATTACTATATTAGTTTCATTATCTAGTTTTTCATTGACAATGTCGAATGTGATGTTATCCCTATGGAATGATGTGATTTGCTTAGGCATGCCATATCATTTTGATAGTAAAGTTATATCTATATCTATATATATATTAAAATTATCAAGTAAAATTTTCCATCAATACGATATTTTGTTTGTTTGATAATAAGATATATACGACAACTACCGCAAAATTTATAATCAATACAAGGACAATAAGGTGTAAAAATTTATGTCTTGATCGATCGATTCCCTTATTTTTGGCAAAAAAGGCATCCATGCACAAGATTCATGCTCCTAATATTGTCGAGAAGATTGATGCATGGAATCATATTGATGAACTTGACACTGCATTATCTTTTGGTAGTTCTTTACACCCATGCTTGCATTTCCTGGCATACCTCAACCTTTTGCCATAAGCGTTGTTCTTAAGTAGGGAGGACATCCATTTTTGTTTTTACCATTCAAAGATTTTTCAATGTGACAGAGTTCCACCCCTAGTTCAAGCACTCCACTTTTGAAGATGCATTGCTCCATACCCAGACCAAAACTAGAGTCTGATTTGTGAGTTAGACTTGAGTTTCTGGCTATAATAGATAGAGAAAAAACAAAGAACACTCGTATTGCTTGTTTTTCTAACCTGATTTCACAACAACCAATAAACCTTGCAATTGTCCAAAATCCATGGTGTTTGCAGTATGTAGTATCATTTATGTACTTTAGAATGAGTTATTATTGAAAAATTGCTCTATATGGACATTGTAAACTTTAAATTAAAGAAAAGTTGTTATTACTATTATTCTTTAATTTAGTGCCCTTCAAAACATTTTGATTTTCTAAGTCAAGTATTGGGTTTTTCAGGAATCTAAATGAACTCTTACTCTTTGGCCTTATCGAGTCCTTCGTTGAGTCGAGTTTGGTAACTTTGTATAAACAACTTACCATTCTTTTGTGTCATCATGTTTCAACTTTTAACATTATTTATCTAACCTGGTACAATAGTTGGTTGCATGTGAAGACAAGCACTAGTTTTGTTGGTTGCTCTAGTCTCTTTCTTGTAGTTGCTATTGTTTCCATTGTTTTCTTCTTACATTGTATGTTCTCTTTTGTTGATTATTTATTTATTTATTTTTGGAAAATATGTCTTATATTGACAAAAAATTATTGACAAACAACAATGCAAAAGTTGTAAGGGTATATACAATGGACATCATAATCTCTTCCGAACAGCTAAAAGAATCAGAAAAACTAGCGGATCAAGAGATTGGGCATCTTTGATCAACAGAGAGCCCTTATCTAGGAGTTGATGATATACCTCATCTGGCGACATAGAACAAAAAGAAGACAATGAGCTAACCTCATTCTAAAAATAGACTTACACCTAATCTTCCAAAGAATGAATAAATCTGAAAGCACTGCCTTATCCTAGAGAGAGCAGTATGAACAAGAAAATGATAGTCTCCAAACAATGTAGAATGCCAATGCAACTTGACTTGAAGTAGAACTGAATACTGATCCTCAAGGAGATATCTTCAAAAACATTTGGTAAATTGACAATCCCCAAAAATATGCTTCATAGTCTATGGGTGCTGACATACTAGGCATAGACCCATAAAAAAGTCCACTCTTGGCGAATGGAGCCTTGCATGGGATCCCCTAATAGATCATTAACCAAGCAAAAACTCTCATCTTATAAGAAAGTTGAACAAACCAAACTTTGTGTAGTTGGCTCACTCATTTTTCCTTCAAGTCAGTGGACATCCACCTTGCATTGAGGACCGACGATAATGAATGTCTCTAATGAAGCATCAAATACAGATGATGACACTCATACTGGAAAAGCAGGTGCCCAAAACTCCACCCATAATCCAACCAAAATGTTCCATGCATCCCAATATTCATTTTAAATAACTTAGACTTTGTTATAAGGCTCCTCAATTCCATAATTGGAGGACGGTTAGGGGCAATCAATCCATCCTCCTGAGCAAGAACACAACAATCTCTCCAAGGAGAGGAGGAATGCCACATATCACCCTAGAAGAAAATGTCTTTCCTACTCAATTTGCAAGCCTAAAAATGAGGAATCTTTGCAAGACAAGAACCTTGAACTCTTTGTTGAATTTTTTTGATAGAGTATCCCTGTTAAAGTGTAAACATTTAAATCTAATACTGTCAACTTTATTATATCTTCCTTGAAGTGTTCTATTTGTCTTTGACTTTTAAGAATCAGAGATGTATCTTTTTCCCCTAGTTTATGTTAGATTTTCATTAGTTTCATTAACATTAGATTTACCATAGCATTTTTATCTTCTTTTAACATTCAACAATCATATACTGAAATATATAAGCAACAGATAAACAAGCACAAGAAGACACAGATTTATCTTGGGAAAACCCCAAACTCGGGGGAAAAACCTAGCCAACTTTTCTTAGAGAGAATCTTTCCAATATTCCAATACAACCATGAACAAGCTCTATTCACAAGAGCAAACCAACAATGAAGAAACCCTGATAACAAATACTTATCTTCTTCTTGTCAAACCCTAGCGAGGGTAGACAACTAAGCAACACCACGGAACTGGCGCGAGATAGGGGCATCACTTGAGCAAGATAACACACCACAGAACTGGCACAACTGGCAACTGGTAACAACAACTGCAACTGCAACTGGCACGAAGCAACTGGGTAGCACCACACAACCTTAGCGCAATTCTTCTAGAGGTAGCGCACAAGAGAGATCACCAAGAGCCACCAAGTCTGTCCTTCCTCAAGTGGGGCACACTCTCCAAGAGAACCCGAAACTAGAAATAGAAAAACTACAGCTGCAACTACAACTGCCTAGTGCGCACTGTAGAAGGAGAACTGCCTGACTGTACAAATGAATTGACCTAGATTAGTATTTATATTAATCTGGGTGCCTGTCTGGGGCTGACTTCTTATTCTGGGTCTTTATTATTTCTGTGGGCCGACTTCTGTTCCTGAAAATTATATTTCCACTTTATTATTATTTCCTGTGGGTCGACTTCTCTTCTATGGTCTTCTATTTCACTTTATTTTTTTTTAGGGGTATTCTTCAACTGTTCAATGGTCTTCCTTTGACTTCTTGGAATCTTCTTCTTCTCTAAGAAAAGTTGTCGAGGAGGAAATACCTCCCGCAACTACCAAAACATCAACACTCCCTCTTAGCTAGGGAGGCATCTTTCCATGATGTCTTCATCTAGTAGTCCACTGACTACTTTGCAATCAACTAGTAGCACACAACTACTACCATGCCATCAATAGCTCGAATCATTCGCCACAGTCTCTATGACTATGCTGCAATCAACCAGTAGCACACAACTACCCATACTGTCCAGTAGTACACAACTACTGCCGTAGTCTAGTAGTATACAACTACTGCCATAGTCCTCCTGATTGTGCTGCGATCAAATAGTAGCACACAACTACTTCCAAGCGCTATGGTAGTCTCCACGACAATCAACTAGTAGCACACAACCACTACAATGCCATCTAATCTGTTACCAAATCATAGTAGTACACAACTACTATCCAGTGGTACACAATCACCACTAGTGGTACACAACCACTGCTGTAGTAGTACACCCAGTCATACACAATCATTGCCAGTGGTACACAACCACCACAGTAGCACACAACTACTGTCCAGTGATACACAATCACTGCCAGTGGAACACATCGACTGTAGTAGCACACAACTATTATCTAGTGATACACAATCACTGCCAGTGGAACACATGCACCGTAGTAGCTCACAACTACTGTCCAATAATACATAATCATTTCCAGTGGAACATATCCATCGTAGTAGCACACAACTACTGTCTAGTGATACACAATCACTGCTAGTGGAACACATCCACTGTAGTAGCACATAATGACTGTCCAGTGACACACAGTCGCCGCCATAGTCTCATGACTATGCATGTGATTTTTCTTCTCTCATCGGGTTCGACAGTGCATTACCCCCTCAGTCACCTCACATGATTGATCTAGGGAACCCTTGGGCATAGGGGTTAGCTGGAAGGAGGAGAAACAACACACCATCCTCTCAACGAGGGTGGACATTCTGCATCATGCCAAGCTTGTCTCTGAAGTACTCATACTTCACTCTAGACAGAGGCTTGGTGAGAATGTCTGCTATCTGCTCATTTGTGGATATGTACCGGAGCTCCACAACTCCTCTTTGCACCATGTCTCGGATGTAATGGTATTTGATCTCTATATGCTTCACACAACTTTGATTATTACAATATATCAAAGTTGGCTCCAACTCTAGATCAAATTGTTGAGTTTTCACTATGGTTTAGCTCAAGTATGAGGTTTAATTAATTTTATCATTAGCATGAACTGAACCATAACTATTGAAGCAATACATTAGTTAACTGTAGTAAACCAAGGTCACAAGAAGAATAACCATGCACAAGAACACAAGAAGTATCCTGGGAAACCCTTCTCAACAAGGGAAGAAAACCCAACCAATCCTTTGCTATATTCTTCAAGAGAAAGACCTCCCACACCATCACCAAACCTAGCACACAAGAGGGTGCTGTAATTCTCATAATTTCAGACTACAACTTCTAAAATCATGAGATGACACAATGTTAAGTGTGTTTCCTCAATGGGGATTCACTTTTATTTATACAAGACTTGTCACATCAAATGATGTGTCTATTGGCACAATAGGGCCGACCTCAATAACTCAGAATATAATTAATAATTACAATATTAATTATCTTTTACTTTATGGTGGGGTCGACCTGTACCCTTTACATCACAATTAGGGTTACATGTAAGTCTGACTCTTAGACAATATAGCAAGTGATCTCACACACCCACTAGTGCTTAGCCACTAGGGGCACGTCCAGCTGTGCTCAGCCACATGGACGTCCATGTCAACAGATCTCTATCTCACTACATCTCACAGGAGAATCATCAGGATACACACTCACTAGTGCTCAACCACTAGGATCACGTCCACCTATGCTTAGCCACAGGAACGCCCTACTCAACATATCTCTATCTCATTGAGTCTCACAGGAGAATCATCTGGAGTATCACATCATCTCAATTCTTTGCACAGAGGAGAACGGTAAACCCATCACATAGGCTCCTTCACCCCTCACAGGGGTACACATCGTTTCATCTCCGTCTCAGAGAGAACGACACACCCAACTCATAGGCACACAACGTTCCATCTCCGTCCTAGAGAGGAACGACACACCCATCTCATGGGCACACCCAACTCATGGGCACACCCAACTCATGGGCTTCCTCACCCACATAGGGGCACACAACGTTCCATCTCTGTCTCAGAGAGGAACTACACACCCATCTCATGGGCACACCCAACTCATGGGCACACCCAACTCATGTGCTTCCTCACCCCACACAGGGGCACACAACGTTCCATCTTCGTCTCAGAGAGGAACAACACACCCATCTCATGGGCACACCCAACTCATGGGTTCTCTCACAGGCCGACTCACTTAGTATGTGTCCTGGAGGATGTCTCACATAACTGTAATCATCAACACTCCATCTCAGCTAGGGAGGCATTCTCCATCAGGCCAAGTCTCGCATGGAAGTACTCGAACTTCGTCTTGGCTATAGTAATCAACACTCTCTCAGCTAGGGATGTATTCTCCACCAGGCCAAGTCTCTCACGAAAGTACTCAAACTTCATCTTGGCAATAATCATCAACACTCCCTCTCAGCTAGGGAGGTATTCTCCACCAAGCCAGTTTCTCACGGAAGTACTCAAACTTCATCTTGGCAAGCAGTTTGGTGAAGATATCTGCAATTTGCTCATGTGTAGGAAGGTACTGCATGTGTACTGCTTTTCTCTACGCCATGTCTCTGATATAATGATATTTTATCTCAATGTGTTTCGATCTATCATGAAACACTGGGTTCTCAGAGAGCTTCACACAACTTTGGTTATCACAATGAATAATGGTAGGATCCATCTCATGATCAAATAAATTTGTTAGAAGCTTGCGAAGCCACACTGCTTCGCGGACTGCCACACTCAATGCTATATATTCTGCTTCTACGGTACTCAAGGTCACAGAGCTTTGTTTCCTGTTGCACCAAGAAACCATGGCAGACCCCAAGGTAAAAACAACAACCGGATGTGCTCTTCCGGTCCACTGTGCTCCATGCTCAATCTGCATCGACATATCTCTGCAAACTCAAGTCTACACTGGAGGCATATCTCAAGCCATATCCAACAATGCTTCGTAGATATCTCAATACATGCTTCACTGCTATCCAGTGAGTCTATCTCAGCTAACTCATGAACTATCTAAGCACATTTATTACATAACATATATCAGGTCTAGCGTTAACCAGATACATTAATGATCCAATCAGCTGTTGGTACACATGTGGATCAATCTCATCTGAATTGGAAGAAGCCTCATTCATCTTCTTCAAGTTCATCATCATTGGTGTAGGCATGGATTTGCAGTCCATCATCTCGAATATTTCCACTATATATTTTCCTTGACTCAAGAAAATCTCATCAATTCTTTGCCATACTTCTAGTCCCAAGAAGTAGTGCATCATACCCAGATCCTTCATCTCGAAAACAAAAGTCAATGCTCGCTTGCATTTAGTAGTAAGTCTTTCTAAACTGGTAAGGAATAAATCATCCACATACATGACCAAGATCAAGCACTTGTTGCCAACAATATGATAATATAGGTTTGGATCAACAACACTCTTGCTGAAATCCAAACTCATCAGGAATCCATCCATCTTCTCGTACCCATCACAAGGTGCCTGCTTTAGTCCATACAGGACTTTCTTCAACTTATACACATGATATTTCTCGTTGTTTATCACGAATTCCTCTGGCTGCTCGATATAAACTTCTTTCTCAATCTCACCATTGAGAAAGGCTGGCTTTACATCCATTTGATGTAGTTTCCAACTCATGGATGATAGTACGGATGGAAGTGTATCAGGCTACTGGATCAAATGTCTCATCATAGACAACTCCCTCTGTTTGTGAGAATCCTTTGGCTACAAATCTCGCTTTGTATTTCTCGACACTTCCATCAGCTGCATGCTTGATCTTATAGATCCACTTGGAAGTCACTACAAAGTTCCCTTTTGGTCTCGGAACAATATCCCATACATCATTCTTCAAGATAGACTGATATTCTTCTGTCATGGCATCTTGCGATACCTGCTCACCTGTACCTTCTCCATGACAAGAAGGGTCAGAATCAATGATGTGGCTCATGGCTGAAAGGTAACTCGAAAATCTCTTTGGTCTCTTGCTTTCTCGGGATGTGCCTTGAGTGGTTGCATGTTCCTCTGCCCCTTTCAGAGTTTGTCAAGCCTAGACAAGCCTTTTATGCCCTACTGCAATATCTCTAGGGATATCAACTGGAGCAGTTGGACCAACTAGAATATTGGCTGTCTCCCTCTGAACTGCTGAAGGGGAGAAGGTAATGTCTCTTCCTTCTCCTCAATTAGTTTGACTCCCTCTGAAGTCTGAAGGATAAACATCTTCCTTTGTTGTTAACCTGCCTGGAACAAGAAAACAAACAGAAGGAAACAAGACAAGAATATCTCCTAGAGGAGATTCATGAGTATATCTCTAGAATCAAAACAATTTAAGGATTGTTGTCACAGCTACAACACCTAATTGTAATGTAGCAACCTTAGAAATGTAGGTTAGAGGCATGATAATTAAAATAATCAAACCTGGAGTCTTCACTTCCTGTGTGTTGTTACTTTGAGTGCACTGAGATCCCTCTGGATCCATGATTTCAGCAAGGGTTCCTTCCTCGATAGACTAGAAGGCAAATTATGTTGTTGTAGCTTCCTGTGGCCACAACTACAACACCTACAACACAGCTACAACACCTAAATTGTTGTCACAGCTACAACACCTACTTGTAATGTAGCAACCTTAGAAATGTAGGTTAAGAGGCATGATAATTAAAATAATCAAACCTGGAGTCTTCACTTCCCGTGTGTTGTTACTCTGAGTGCACTGAGATCCCTCTGGATCCATGATTTTAGCAAGGTTCCTTCCTCCATAGACTAGAAGGCAAATTCTGTTGTTGTAGCTTCCTGTGGCCACCTCCACATTCTTCTATCCAAGTCTCAGATCCGCCTTGAATGAAGATTCAAAACAGGTTGTAGATGAGCCTCAAAACAACACGAAAACACCCTTAGATATGCACTTGGTTTAGCCTCAGAACATGTTGTAGATGAGCCTCATAACAATATGAAAACACCCTCATATTTGAACTTGGTTTAGCCTGTTGATTTTTCTCACTTCTGCAATTTATCCCAATCCCGGTTTCAACCACTCCTTATCACTCCAAATGTTTAATGCCCATTCCCAATATTAATGAAATTTGCAGACATTAATATGCATTAAAAAATTCAAAATGAAATTTGACTGAAACACATGAAATAAATGATCTTTTCAATGGCTGTACTAAAACTCAGAAATTAACCAGCAAGCACACATTTAATGACACAATGATTTTTGGTCAATTGACCCTGGAAAAACCCCAATGTGGGGAAAACCAGTGAGAGAGAGGGAGTTCTTCTTATTTCTTCAATTTCTGGAAATTACATTTCAGCAAAAGTAAAACCAACAGAATTTTAACTTATCTCTTCCTCGATTTTTGTGCTTGAAATTGACTGGAAGACACCCAACAACCACCTCGAAATCTATGCTTAGACAACCGTACTGTACGGACTGTCACAACATTAAATGCTGTACGATTTTCTAGAAAATCGTGCCCAGAAATTAATTGCAGCTGTACGACCGTCGTACAACCTGTACGGACTATTAAATGCGCATGTTTTCCTTGGTTTTCGTGCTGCTGTACGACCAGAACAGGTACAATAAATGCGTCCGTACCAAATCCGTACAGTACGGATTCCCTTTTTCTGCTGATTGCCTCGAAATCCGTGCCCTAGCTTTGCCTTGGAATTCGTGCCACTTCTCTGCTGCTTTCTCTTCTCAGAAAAATAGAAACTTTCTCTTCTCTTGCTCTCTCTCAATCTCTCAATCTCTCTTGGAAAGAATGACTTATCTTTTGGTCTTTTTCCTCCTTTAGAATCCCTAAGTGACTCTTAGGTTTCCCTTTTGATCCAAGGGCTCACATTGCCCAAGATCAACGGTTGAAATTAAATGCTCCATTAATATTCACTTTATTTAATTTCACTCACCCAACT
>ML778981.1:287990-307364 GCA_009831015.1 Picea engelmannii
GCCATCATCCTCCATTAGCGGGTATGTATATTATGTATCATTCATTGATGATTACTCTCGTAAAACCTGGATATATTTCTTGAAGACTAAAGATGAAGTGTTTAGTAAGTTCAAGGAATTCAAAGCCTTGATAGAGAACCTTTATGAAAGAAAGATTAAGATACTCAGGTCAGATAATGGAGGAGAATATACCTCAAAAGAGTTTGTGAACTTCTGCAAAGATGTTGGGATCAAGAGGGAACTCAATACTCCCTATAATCCCCAACAAAACGGTGTAGCTGAATGGAAGAACAGAACCATACTGGAAGCTGTGAAGACTATGGTCCATGATCAAGATCTTCCTATGTGCTTATGGGCAGAAGCAACAATGGCAGCTGTTTATGTGCAGAACCGATTGTCCCATAGTGCACTTGGGCTCAAGAGACCGTAAGAGATGTTCACCGGAAAGAAGCCAGAGGTAAGCCATCTCAAAATATTTGGTTGTCCAGTGTTTATTCATATTCCTAAAGAAAAGAGAAACAAGCTGGACCCTTCAGGAAAGAAGGGAATATTTGTGGGATACTGTGAGGTCTTCAAGGCTTTTAGAATCTATATACCAGGTCAACATCACATTGAGATCAACAGGGATGTGACCTTTGATGAAGATGCAATGCTCAAGAAATCTAAACTATGCCAACTTGAAGAGGTATATGAAGAGGAACCCGTAATTCCCAATACTGCAATGAGGGAGGTTGCCAGAGCTGCAAAACCAGTGAGGGAAGTCGTAACTTCCCCTGATGAGGAACTTCTAGAAGACCATGATATAGTAGAAGTGCAAGAACCTCCTCAGATGACGATCCTCCATAAAAGAAAGCCAGCTTGGGCTAGAGAGCTTACTCAAGATGGAGAGAAGTACGATGTTCCCCAAGGAACTACAAGACAGGTGAAAAGACCAAAGCCATTCTCCAGTTATACGGCTTTGATGTGTGATCTCCTAGAAGAGGAGCCTACCTGCTTTGAAGAAGCCATTCAGAGGAAATAATGGGCAGATGCCATGACAGAGGAATACCAATCCATAATGAAGAACGAAGTATGGGAAATAGTTCCCAGATCAAAGAATAAAGATGTGGTATCCTCCAGATGGCTCTTCAAAATAAAACATGTTGCTGATGGAAGTATTGAGAAGTATAAAGAAAGATTTGTCGCTCGTGGCTTTTCCCAGAAGGAAGGCATTGACTATGAAGAGACATTCGCTCCTGTGGCTAGATACACTTCGATCAGGACCATCATAGCTCTTGTAGCTAAGATGAAGTGGAACCTGCACCAGATGGACGTGAAGACAACTTTTCTAAACGGTGTCATCGAAGAGGAAGTGTATATAGAGCAACCTCAAGGATTTGAGGTTGAAGACAGGAAGTCTCATGTTTGCAGATTGAAGAAAGCCTTATACGGATTGAAGCAAGCTCCTAGATGTTGGTATGGCCGTATAGACAGTTTCTTGACGAGCTTAGGCTTTATCAAAAGTAAAGCAGACTCTAATTTCTACTTCAAAATCATGAACAATGAGCCAACAATCTTACTGCTATATGTGGATGACTTATTCTTAACTGGAGAAGAAAAGCTCATCACTGAATGTAAAAAGAGACTTGCCTCGGAATTTGAAATGAAAGAACTTGGCCTAATGCATTATTTCTTAGGTCTTGAGGTATGGCAGAGTCCTGAGAGGATCTTCCTTAATCAAGGGAAGTACACGGTGGAAATCTTGAATGGATTCGACATATTGGAATGCAAGCCCATGAATACACCCATGGAAGCGAAACTGAAGCTGCTGGTCGATACTTCGTCAGAATTGATTGATGCCACATTGTACAGACAAATTATTGGATCGTTGATGTACCTGACGAACACCAGACCAGACATTTATTTTGCCGTGAACACCTTGAGTCAGTTTCTGATAGAACCCAGACGTGTTCACCTAGTGGCTGCAAAGCATGTGATGAGGTACCTTAAAGGTACAATAGATTATGGTCTCAGCTATAATGGAGATCATGATTTCACATTGAGTGGATATACTGATGCATATTGGGCAGGAAGTGTTTCTGACAGGAAAATCACTTCAGGATGTTGTTTCAGTTTGGGATCAGCTATGATTTCGTGGCAGAGTAGGAAGCAATCTAGTATTACTCTCAGCACAGCAGAAGCAGAATACATTGCTGCATGTTCTGCCAGCTGCGAAGCTATATGGCTTCGAAAGTTGCTGACCGACCTATTTGACTTAGAGATGAGACCAACCTTGATTCTATGTGACAACCAGAGCTGCATAAAAATGACAGAGAATCCTGTATTCCACGACAGGTCAAAGCACATAGAGATCCGTTATCATTACATCCGTGACATAGTATAGAGAGGAGCCTTGAAGCTCCAGTACATTAGCACGGATGAATAGGTTGCTGACGTGTTGACCAAGCCCCTATCTCGTGTGAAGTTTGAGTACTTCCTAGATAAGCTTGGCATAGTCCAAAAGGACCTTCCTCGAAAGGGGGAGTAGTTGTTGCATTCCTTGCTTCTGACCTAGTTGTCAGACGTAAAGCAAGATGTTGTGTTCCTTGCTTCTGACCTAGTTGTCAGACGTAAAGCAAGATGAGATGTTCCTTGCTTTTGACCTAGTTGTCAAACGTAAAGCAAGATGAGATGTTCCTTGCTTCTGATCTAGTTGTCAGACATAAAGCAAGATGAGATGTTCCTTGCTTCTGACCTAGTTGTCAGACGTAAAGCAAGATGAGATGTTCCTTGCTTCTGACCTAGTTGTTAGACGTAAAGCAAGATGAGATGTGTACCTTGCTTCCGACCTGATGGTTGTGATGTAAAGCAAGATGATATGATGAGACTAGCACTGAGCTTTCGGCTGGATAGCTATGACGTAAAGCCAGTCTAGTATCCTGCTTCCGACCAAATGGTTGTGATGTAAAGCATGACGAGTATCTTGCTTCCAGCTCGAGTGTTGTGATGTAAAGCAAGACGATGAGATGAGACTAGTACTGTGCTTCCAGCTTGATAGCTGTGACGTAAAGCTAGTCTAGTATCTTTCTTCCAGCCTGAGTGCTGTGACGTAAAGCAAGACATTGAGATGAGATGAGTACTGAGCTTCCAGCTTGACAGCTGTGACGTAAAGCCAGTCTTGTATTATGATGAGCCAGCCTTGTGCTGTGATGATGATGATGTATCAGTTTTTATACTAATACATATTGATGCAGATGATGATGGCATTCCTTGAGAATGACGATGCTGCCGATGAAGAAAACTTCCGATGATTTATAGATACGCCAGTCAGTGTTCCAAGATGATATTGATGATGCCTCTCACCCACTTGATGCTGTTGATGATGTTGTCCTCTCTCTCTCGCATGATGCTGTTGAAAAATACCCTTCTTGTTAAGGGGGAGTGTTGAAATAATGTAACTGCAAAGAGTGTTCTTATTATTATTTGATATATTATTCATTGGATCAATCTCCATTGTGGATTGATCATGTTGGTTATTGTAATAGGACCAAATCCCCTTTGGTGGATTGGTCAAACGACAATTGTAATAGGCAGAATAAGAAGTCGGCCCCAACAAATATTAAAGAGACCCAGAAATATAATAAAGGTGGGTTTACCCACTCAGTTTGAGAAGTCGGCCTTGCCAGTGAAGAGACACTTCACACGTTCCAGACTTGTATAAATAAAGAGGCCAACGCCTCACTTAGACACACAACTCACTTGCTCATTTTGAGAGACAAGTTCAGATCTGCTGCTGGAGAGGAAGGAGAGAGAGAGTGGCGCATATCTGGGAGAGGACTTTTTGTATTAGTTTAAGAGATCTCTTGGCATTGTATTGGCTATCTATATTAAGGAAGTTTTGCTGGGTTTTCTTCCCCTAGAGGGTTTCCCAGGATAAATGCTGTGTCTCTTGTGATTGTGTATTTCTTAGTGATCTTGGATTATGCTATTGTTATCTAATGAGATGCAAACATCTATAATAATCGCTTAAACATTAACATACTTAGGCTGCAACAATATAAAATATCAAACCTGATATTCAAACCTGGAGTCTAGCTGCTGTTGTCCCATTTGAGTTGTTCTATATTGTAGGAGACATCGTCACTGCTACCTCCAATTCTTGGGCTTCCTTTGAGTGCACTAGATCTAGGATCCCTTTGGATCTAGTGTAACTACTTGGATAAATGTCATTTTGCCAAGTGAGCCTCTCCTGCAAACACCCTCATCTTATATACAAGTACACCATCCAGCTTTGTCTTCTAATCTAAGACATTACATCAATAAGAAAAAGTTAGAAATCTGAATCAGAAGGTTCAATGTCCAGGAAAATGTCAACAAGCCTAAAACCCTAAAAATTCAATTTTGATGGAAAGTCAATTTGAGAAGTGCAATAAGTGCGCTAGAGTAGTGTGAGTTGATCAGTGGTGGAGTTTGTCCCAATCAACTTTATAACGAGTGCTCAACGAGCTTGACAAAGAAAACTGTGCAGCGACAAATAGCATGTGTAGTGGAAAATCTCACGATCTTCCTTCCAACGATTAGACTGTTATGAAGGAAACCTGCTTTGATACCATGTTAGATTTTCATTAGTTTCATTAACATTAGATTTACCATAGCTTTTTTATTTTCTTTTAACATTCAATAATCATATACTGAAATATATAAGCAACAGATAAACAAGCACAAGAAGAGACAAAGATTTATCCTGGGAAAACCCCAAACTCGGGGTAAAAACCCAACCAACTTTTCTTTGAGAGAATCTTTCCAATATTCTAATACAACCATGAACAAGTTCTATTCACATGTGCAAACCAACAATGAAGAAACCCTGATAACAAATACTTATCTTCTTCTTGTCAAACCCTTGCGAGGTTAGACAACTGAGCAACACCATAAAACTGGCGCAAGATAGGTGCATCACTAGAGCAAGATAGTACACCACAAAATTGGCACAATTGGCAACTGGTAACAACAACTGCAACTGCAACTGGCACGAAGCAACTGGGCAACACCACACAACATTAGCGCAACTCTTCCAAAGGTAGCGCACAAGAGAGATCACCAAAACTACCAAGAATATCCTTCCCCAAGTGGAGCACACTCTCCAAGAGAACCAAAAACCAGAAATAACAAAACTGCAGCTACAACTGTAACTGCCTAGTGCGCACTGCAGAAGGAGAACTCCCTGACTGTACAAATGAACTGACCCAGATTAGTATTTATACTAATCTGGGCACTCGTCTGGGATCGACTTCTTTTCCTGGGTCTTTGGGTCGAGCAAATGAAGAGACATTTGCTCCTGTGGCCAGATACACTTCGATTAGGACCATCATAGCTCTTGCAGCTAAGATGAAGTGGAAGCTACACTAGATGGACGTGAAGACAACTTTCCTAAACGATGTCATCGAAGAGAAAGTGTATATAGAGCAACCTCAAGGATTTGAGGTTGAAGATAAGAAGTCTCATGTTTGCAGATTGAAGAAAGCCTTATACGGATTGAAGCAAGCTCCTAGAGGTTGGTATGGCCGTATAGACAGTTTCTTGACGAGCTTAGGCTTTATCAAAAGTAAAGAAGACTCTAATCTCTACTTCAAAATCATGAACAATGAGCCAGTAATCTTACTGCTATATGTGGATGACTTATTCTTAACTGGAGAAGAAAAGCTCATCACTGAATGTAAAAAGAGACTTGCCTCGGAATTTGAAACGAAAGACCTTGGCCTAATGCATTATTTCTTAGGTCTTGAGGTATGGTAGAGTCCTGAGAGGATCTTCCTTAATCAAGGGAAGTACACGGTCGAAATCTTGAAGAGATTCGACATGTTGGAATGCAAGCCCATGAATACACCCATGGAAGCGAAGCTGAAGCTGCTGGTCGATACTTCGTCAGAATTGATTGATGCCACACTGTACAGACAGATTATTGGATCGTTGATGTACCTGACGAACACCAGACTAGACATTTGTTTTACCGTGAACACCTTGAGTCAGTTTCTGGTAGAACCCAGACGTGTTCACCTAGTGGCTGCAAAACATGTGATGAGGTACCTTAAAGGTACAAAAGATTATGGTCTCAGCTATAATGGAGATCATGATTTCACATTGAGTGGATATACTGATGCAGATTGGGCAGGAAGTGTTTCTGATAGGGAAAGCACTTCAGGATGTTGTTTCAGTTTGGGATCAGCTATGTTCTCGTGGCAGAGTAGGAAGCAATCTAGTATTGCTCTCAGCACAGCGGAAGCAGAATACATTGCTGCATGTTCTGCCAGCTGCGAAGCTATATGGCTTCGAAAGTTGCTGACCGACCTATTTGACTTAGAGATGAGAGCAACCTTGATTCTATGTGACAACCAGAGCTACATAAAAATGACAGAGAATCCTGTATTCCATGACAGGTCAAAGCACATAGAGATCCGTTATCATTACATCCGTGACATGGTACAGAGAGGAGCCTTGAAGCTCCAATACATTAGCACGGATGAACAGGTTGCTGACGTGTTGACCAAGCCCCTATTTTGTGTGAAGTTTGAGTACTTTCGAGATAAGCTTGGCATAGTCTGAAAGGACCTTCCTCGAAAGGGGGAGTAGTTGTTGCGTTCCTTGCTTCTGACCTAGTTGTCAGACGTAAAGCAAGATGTTGTGTTCCTTGCTTCTGACCTAGTTGTCAGACGTAAAGCAAGATGAGATGTTCCTTGCTTCTGACCTAGTTGTCAGATGTAAAGCAAGATGAGATGTTCCTTGCTTTTGACCTAGTTGTTAGACGTAAAGCAAGATGAGATGTTCCTTGCTTTTGACCTAGTTGTCAGACGTAAAGCAAGATGAGATGTTCCTTGCTTCTGACCTAGTTGTTAGACGTAAAGCAAGATGAGATGTGTACCTTGCTTCCGACCTGATGGTTGTGACGTAAAGCAAGATGATATGATGAGACTAGCACTGAGCTTTCGGCTGGATAGCTGTGACGTAAAGCCAGTCTAGTATCCTGCTTCCGACCTGATGGTTGTGACGTAAAGCAGGACGAGTATCTTCCTTCTAGCTCGAGTGCTGTGACGTAAAGCAAGACGATGAGATGAGACTAGTACTGTGCTTCTATCTTGATAGTTGTGACGTAAAGCCAGTCTAGTATCTTGCTTCCAGCCTGAGTGCTGTGACATAAAGCAAGACATTGAGATGAGATGAGTACTGAGCTTCCAGCTTGACAGCTGTGACGTAAAGCCAGTCTTGTATTATGATGAGCCAGCCTTGTGCTGTGATGATGATAATGTATCAATTTTTATACTAATACATATTGATGCAGATGATGATGGCATTCCTTGAGAATGACGATGCTGCTGATGAAGAAAACTTCCGATGATTTATAGATACACCAGTTAGTGTTCCAAGATGATATTGATGATGCTGTCCTCTCACCCACTTGATGTTGTTGATGATGTTGTCCTCTCTCTCTCGCATGATGCTGCTGAAAAATACCCTTCTTGTTAAGGGGGAGTGTTGAAATAATGTAACTCCAAAGAGTATTCTTATTATTATTTGATATATTATTCATTGGATCAATCCCCATTGTGGATTGATCATGTCGGTTATTGTAATAGGACCAAATCCCCTTTTGCGGATTGGTCAAACGACAATTGTAATAGGAAGAATAAGAAGTCGACCCCAACAGATATTAAAGAGACCCAGAAATATAATAAAGGTGGGTTTACCCATCGAGTTTGAGAAGTCAGCCCTACTAGTGAAGAGACACTTCACATGTGCCAGACTTGTATAAATAAAGAGGCCAGTGCCTCACTTAGACACACAACTCGCTCATTTTGAGAGACAAGTTCAGATTTGTTGCTGGAGAAGGAGAGAGAGAGTGGTGCATATCTGAGAGAAGACTTTCTGTATTAGTTTAAGAGATCTCTTGGCATTGTATTGGCTATCTATATTAAGGAAGTTTTGCTAGGTTTTCTTCCCCTAGAGGGTTTCACAGGATAAATGCTGTGTCTCTTGTGATTGTGTATTTCTTAGTGATCTTGGATTATGCTATTGTTATCTAATGAAATGCAAACATCTATAATAATGGCTTAAACATTAACATACTTAGGCTGCAACAATATAAAATATCAAATCTGATATTCAAACCTGGAGTCTAGCTGCTGCTGTCCCATTTGAGTTGTTCTATATTGTAGGAGACATCATCACTGCTACCTCCAATTCTTGGGCTTCCTCTGAGTGCACTAGATCTAAGATCCCTTTGGATCTAGTGTCACTGCTTGGATAAATGTCATTTTGCCAAGTGTACCTCTCCTGCAAACACCCTCATCTTATATACAAGTACACCATCCAGCTTTGTCTTCTAATCTGAGACATTACATCAATAAGAAAAAGTTAGAAATCTGAATCAGAAGGTTCCATGTTCAGGAAAATGTCAACAAGCCTAAAACCCTAAAAATTCAATTTTGACAGAAAGTCAATCTGAGAAGTGCAATAAGTGCACTAGAGTAGTGTGAGTTGATCAATGGTGGAGTTTGTCCCAATCAACTTTATAACGAGTGCTCAACGAGCTTGACAAAGAAAACTGTGCAGCGACAAATAACATGTGTAGTGGAAAATCTCACGATCTTCCTTCCAACGATTAGACTATTATGAAGGAAACTTGCTTTGATACCATGTTAGATTTTCATTAGTTTCATTAACATTAGATTTACCATAGCTTTTTTATCTTCTTTTAACATTCAATAATCATATACTGAAATATATAAGCAACAGATAAACAAGCACAAGAAGAGACAAAGATTTATCCTGGGAAAACCCAAAACTCAGGGTAAAAACCCAACCAACTTTTCTTTGAGTGAATCTTTCCAATATTCCAATACAACCATGAACAAGCTCTATTCACAAGTGCAAACCAACAATGAAGAAACCCTGATAACAAATACTTATCTTCTTCTTGTTAAACCCTTGCGAGGTTAGACAACTGAGCAACACCATAGAACTGGCGCAAGGTAGGTGCATCACTAGAGCAAGATAGTACACCACAAAACTGGCACAACTGGCAACTGGTAACAACAACTGCAACTGTAACTGCATCTGTAATTGTGACTGCAACTGCAACTGGCACGAAGCCACTGGGCAACACCACACAACCTTAGCGCAACTCTTCCAAAGGTAGCGCACAAGAGAGATCACCAAAAACTACCAAGAATATCCTTCCCCAAGTGGAGCGCACTCTCCAAGAGAACCAAAAACTAGAAATAGCAAAATTGCAGTTGCAGCTGTAACTGCCTAGTGCACACTGCAGAAGGAGAACTGCCTGATTGTACAAATGAACTGACCCAGATTAGTATTTATACTAAGTTGGGCACTCGTCTGGGGCCGACTTCTCTGCTTGGGAATTATATTTCCACTTTATTATTATTTCCTGTGGGCCGACTTCTCTTCTGTGGTCTTCTATTTCACTTTATTCTTTTCCGGGGTGTTCTTCAATTGTTCAATGGTCTTCCTTTGACTTCTTGGAATCTTCTTCTTTTCTAAGAAAAGTTGTCCAGGAGGAAATACCTCCCACAGCTACCAAAACATCAAAAGTTTATTGGACGACTTTAATCGATATACTTAGGCTAGAAGGAAATTTTTTTGAAGTGAATTTTACTTTTGGTTTTCTACATTCCCCTATTATTTTTCTAGAACTTATTCTTGAAATTTAGTTTGTGGAGTTCTTTAATTTCTCCTCCTTGGTTGATGAAACATATCTTCCAATCATCATCTAGCATTTGAATTTTGATTTGGTTAGTGCTTCTAGTTTCTTCCAATGTCGCGTGGTTAGCTCACAAGCCCAAAAAGGATTTGTGTTTCTTGAAGAAAAACTCCTATCTAGTCCTTTTGATGCACATGTTTCCTTTTGTCATTTAATAACACTTTGTAGTGAGCTAGCATCCATAGGAATGTGTTCGATCCAATTGAGCTAGTATCCATATGGGCATTGTTACTTTCATTGGGATCATTCTTCCAAATATTTCTTACACCATTTGTAGAATTGCTACAAAATGACAATGTGGAATTGCTGCAAAATTCCATTCTCTTTAGAATGCCATCTACGTTCCTTCAACTTCGATGATGAATCTTAAAACTAAATGGGTGCATGATCAAAATGTATGATTACCTCCTTAAAGAGTAGATAATATTTTCAGTTTCTGATTAAGTCAACTATTGATAGATCTTGCTATAGGTGCTATGTTTTTGAATAGTATTTGTATATGATTGTGTGTGGTAAGTAATTGGCTTACCTTGCTTAGTTAGGACAACTCCAATAGCATGTCTTGTACATTTGCTTCTATCATAAAGAAAATCAAAGATTAGGTAAGGCCAACATTTTAGAGTACAATAATATATGCTCAAACTTATCAAAACAACTTATTTTATTATATGCGTTTGATTTACACTTTTATAGGAAGTTTAACTTATGCAAAGGATGTGTAATTTTAAAAATTTAGGGAATATTTTCATTTAAATGTACAAATCCAAAAGAATTGATGTACCTTAGGCATATTGGTTTGTTGATGTTTACTGCTAACTTGTTTCTGTTGTATAAACATAAAAGAAGAAAATAGTGCGTAACATTGCAATACATAACAATTATGTTTTACCTTCTTGTGGATTAATCATTTTCTCCCATTACATTTCAAGTTCATAGGACGACAAATTACCCAATAATTTGTTTACAACACTTAACTCTTCCTTTGTCCATCAATCATACACTATCATCCCACAAAAAATCCTTCCTGTAGATGTCATCTCTGATAATCCTCGTTCATCTCTTGTTTATTTGGTAGGAGATGTCCAGGGGAGCCCAAAGAATACTTGAAAGAAGGGATGTGGTCCACCAAGATGCCAAATGACTATAGAAGACTTGAAACCTTTGAAAATTGTCAACGATGAACTCAATTGGTGGGATTGTTCAAGTCTATGGCATCAGAGGGGAAGTAAGTGAGGTAAAGATAACGCTCTATCAATTATCGAGTAAGCAAAATGTTGGATATGACGCATAAGTGGGACCAATCTGAAAATGGTCTTGAGCTGAAAGGGGTGGATTGCAGGCTCTCCTTGAACAATGGCTTGGGGAATTGTCCACTTGCTCCTGATGATGTAGTGGAGCATGAGGGTTTGTAGACTCTTTGTCTTGGTCCAATTTCACTCAAGTAGGCTAGCCCTGTAGAAATTTCCGAGGTCCTATGAGGCTGCCATCTAAGGTCTGTCCTTGACCTTAGTATGGCTCTAAGTTTCAACTGTGTGGTTGTCTTTTGTTGCTGTTTTTAGGACAACAAATAGTCACCAAACTTTCTGCTCAATATTTAATGGTTAAGTGCCCTTTTGAGGTGCCCTTGCAAGTGTTTTCTTTACTCAATGTTAGCACATGCAATTTACATCAAAACACATAACACTACCTCTAGATCTTTAACTTTAAAATGCTGATCTACACTTCTAAGCATGCATAAAATTGACACAGGTATTTTTGGTCAACATGACCCTGGATAAACCCCCCCGGGAAAAACCAGTTTGAAATATATGTCTATAAATGAGAATAGGTGGTGGAATACAACAAGTACAAAATATAGATGAACCTGTTACAATAACAGCTTGTCTCAATCTGAAATACAAGTCCAAACCAAGTAAGTGCGCCCCTCATAAACGCTCCCAAATCCACTGAATCTGCTGCAGAAGCCAACTGAAAGCTCTGATCTGGAAACCCCTCCACAGTACTCTGATACTGATGAGTAGCCTCCCTCTGAAACAAACCTCATTGCAATCTGACAGGTGTAAGTTCTCCCCACTGATGATGCACCCTCCTTAGAACTGGAAGCTCCTCACTAAATAACTGAGACCCAAAGCCTGCTGGCTATCTCCATGGAAGGGAGCGCCCAAGCTAGCCTCAACATATCAAATCATTCTCATCCTCTTGCTACTCCTACTTCTCCTCAAGTGAGCATACAAGTGAATGAGCTCTCCTCTGCCCCTTGCGCCCTCCTTTAGGAAGCATAAGGAAACCTAAAAGATGGGTGGATGAGATCATCTCATCTCATCCCTAATCAATGGTTGAGATCATCTCAACTAAATTTCAAACCAAAACCCACTTTTCTTAAGTTTCCATAGTTTCACTTTATGTCTATTAATTCACCCACTTTGTGAATTAATTGTCACTTTAGGCTAAAATGACCAAATTTCACTTTTGACTTAAATCTCCTAAGTTATAGTGAAATTAGACACAAATTACATAGTACAAGGTACAAAGTACTTCCCTCATGTGTTTAGAAGCTCACAAATACAAGAAAACTACTTTCCAAGGTACCCAAATCTCAACACTCCCTCTTATCGAGGAAAGTGCTCGTCACCACCAATCTCATCCCTACAGTGGACATGGTTGCCTCTTGGCATATACTCGGTGAGTATGGCTGTACCCTGATCACTGAAAGTAGTCTCTGTCACAGATCTACTCAATCTACGTGATCTACAAATGGAACTGTCTCTCCACCTATCCAAGATCACCTAGATCTCGGCATCACACCAAAGATCTACACCTTGGTCTCCCACCAAGGATTTCCACCTCCTGGCATCTCGCCAACGGTCACTACTCTTGGCATCTCACTTAAAGTCTCCCCCTCTTGGTATCTCACCAAGAGTCATCAACTTGGCCTCTCGCCAAGTAACTTCCACCTGAACTGGATCCAGAACCTGATCTACCGTCTCTGTAGCCAAGTGAGGCTCAAGCCTCCGTGGTGCCCTGCCGCTCCTTCTCATCAACCTCTGATGCTCTGAAGTTGTAGCACCAACTCTCTGTCTGCTCGACTGCTTTGAAACTGAAGCTATCCTGGATGGACCAATCACCCACTTTGAAGATTTCCAGGGACACTGAGTCCGATCTCCCTCTGAATCAATGTCGTGAGTCAGTCGGTCCTCATCAACTATGTCTCCCCATCTAATAATTGATGGTGTAACAACAGACAAAGTAGTCACGAAAGCACACTCTCTCGCAAACTTCTCCTCGAACTCTAACTCCTCTGCTGTCACTGCTGACCCACCCTGCTTCTTCTTCTTCTTCTTGGGACACTGTCCTGCATAGTGACACATCTCTCCACAAGCAAAGCATCTCACTGTGCTCATGTCTCTCTTCTACCCACTGCTGTTGCTCTCTCCTCCCTGTGGTGGGGCCCCAAACTTGGGACCCTATCGACCTCCACGACCGGTCTTCTTCTTTCCCTTTGTCCAAAGAGCAAGGTCCTCATCACCCGAAACTAACTACTGTTGCTGCTGTCTAGAAGCCTCTGCCACTAGTCTAGTCTCCTCCTGGATGAAGTCATCCCACATCCTCTCCCATGTAGGCATAACCTCCCTGGCAACAATGCAGCGTACGAATGGACCCCATGGTTTGGTAAAGCTGTTCAAAGCTGTCCTCATCATAGAGTTGGGATCCACCACCTTTTCGACGGCTCCAAGCTCGTCTCTTATCTAGGTGTATCTACCAAAGAACGAAGTAACCAATTCATCCTCGAGCATGCGAATACCCCTTAGTTGATCATGAAGAACCAATTTCCGGTTCTCATTAGAGCTCTCATACAACTTGCATAGAGATGCCCACATCTTGTATGCATAAGTCTTCTCGGTCAAGTGGGGAATAATATGATCTCGAACTGCATCACAAATGGTCCTCTTTGCCTTATTGTTCCTCTTCCTGAAATCTGCCAACAAGACTGGGGCAGTAACAGGAAGAACCGAAATAGGCACCTCAACTATATCCCATAGTTTGAGGTCCTCTAAGACAAAGACGATCCTCACCTTCCAAGGTGACCAATTGCTAGCCCCGGCTAGCATGTCCTCAACACGCATTTGAGATACTGACATGTTTGCCAAACTGCGCTCACTCTGATGCTCCAAATGCAAAGGAACGCTGCCTCACTCCTGTCAACACAGGTGTGAAAAGAGGTTGTCCACAAATGTCAAAAACCAGCCCAACAAATCTGCCCACAACTGTCCACAAACTCTGTCGACAAGCTGTCCAAAATCTGCCTTGAACCGTCCAACTGACACTAAATGAGAGGTACCTTCAATTCTGAAATTTACTCACTGTTTTGGACTGTAAACTTGCTGTCCAAAAACAGTCAACAGATCTGGTATAAACCTCACAAAACTTCCCACAAAAATGCTAAAAAATCAGCAAGTCTAAGCCACCATTGGCTCTGATACATTGTAAAAATTTCTGAGGTCCTATGAGGCTGCCATCTAAGGTCTGTCCTTGACCTTAGTATGGCTCTAAGTTTCAACTGTGTGGCTGTATTTTCTTGCTATTTTTAGGACAGCAAACAGTCACCAAACTTTCTGCTCAATATTTGATGGTTAAGTGCCCTTTTGAGGTGCCTTTGCAAGTGTTTTCTTTACCCAATGTTAGCACATGCAATTTACATCAAAACACATAACACTACCTCTACATCTTTAACTTTAAAATGCTGATCTACACTTCTAAGCATGCATAAAATTGACACAGTTATTTTTGGTCAACATGACCTTGTATAAAACCCCCCCGGGGAAAACTAGTTTGGAATATATGTCTATAAATGAGGAGAATAGGTGGTGGAATACAGCAAGTACAAAATATAGATGAACTTGTTACAATAGCAACTTGTCTCAAGCTGAAATACAAGTCCAAACCAAGCAAGTGCACCCTAGCATGGTGCGCCCCTCATAAATGCTCCCAAATCCACTGAATCTGCTGCAGATGCCAACTGGAAGCTCTGATATGGAAACCCCTCCACAGTACTCTAATACTAATGAGTAGCCTCCCTCTGAAACAAACCTCACTGCAATCTGATAGGTGTAAGTCCTCCCCACTGATGATGCGCCCTCCTCAGAACTGGAAGCTCCCCACTAAATAATTGAGACCCAAAGCCTGTTGGCTATCTCCATGGGAGGGAGCGCCCAAGCTAGCCTCAACATATTAAACCATTCTCGTCCTCTTGCTCCTCCTACTTCTCCTCAAGTGAGCATACAAGTGAATGAACTCTCCTTTGCCCCTTGCGCCCTCCTTTAGGAAGCATAAGGAAACCTAAAAGATCGGTGGATGAGATCATCTTATCTCATCCCTAATAAATGGCTGAGATCATCTCAACTAAATCTCAAACCAAAACCCACTTTACTCAAGTTTCTATAGTTTTCCTTTATGTCTATTAATTCACCCACTTTGTGAATTAATTGTCACTTTAGGCTAAAATGACCAAATTTCACTTTTGACTTAACTCTCCTAGGTCAAAGTGAAATTAGACACAAAGTACATAGTACAAGGTACAAAGTACTTCCCTCATGTGTTTAGAAGCTCACAAACACAAGGGGACCACTTTCCAAGGTACCCAAATCTCAACAAGCCCCCCACACTTCATAACCATGAAAAATTATGGGATGAATGATAGTGAGCATGAGGTCCATCTTGGATGAAATGTATTGAAAGTGGTTTTGGAAACATTGTGGCTCAAGAAGAGCAAGGGACCCATACCCCTTATTGATTCGAGGTTGGAGTGCCTTCCTCAACCCATCCCTAAGCCTTGAAAATTGGACTCCCAAGTAGGTATACACTGTGATAATCTCAACCTTCTCCCCCTGAAAAAATAGATGGAACTCTATGAGGACTTTCTTCGATTCATTGAAGATCATCACCTTGGTTTTACCCAGGTTGATCTTCAATTGTCGAAGATCACAAAATTTGGATAGGGCATCAAGTTGCCTTTGCAAACCCTCTAGGGTGGAGACCAAGAGGATCATTTCATCTGCGAAAAGAAGGATGGAGATCAAGGCATGATAAAGAAGGGAGCCATCTCCAGGTTGAATATGATGCTGTAGGAAGGACTTTAGCTCATCGTTATAAACAATCCAAAACAAGGCGGGGGAGAGAGGATGCCCCTGTTTCACCCCAATGGTGCTTCGAATAAAATATGATAACCCACGAGTTGTACGAAATAAGCCAGGAATGGACTCATAAATGCACATGATGGTATTGACGATTGCCTTTGATGTGCCAATGTCTTGAAGTTGCTGAAAAAGGGTTTCCTGCACAATTGTGTCAAAGCTTTCTAATAGTCTACAAAGCAATAAAATACTTTCGAAAAATGGTGCCTCGCCTCCTTAGTGATGGAAGTTGTATTTAAACTCAATATGTTGATAGATCAAATATAGGAGCAAAATAATTATCTAGAAATTGGATCTGTTGGATCGATAGAAGCTAGGGGCTCTTTATAGTTCGGGTGGAAGAGATGTGTCATATAACGTAATGTGTGTAACTCTAATAAACTAAAATGGAAAAGATTTGATGTATGGCAGTTGATGTGAAAAAAGAGAGGAGAAAAGGTTGAGGTAAAAAAAAATTGTTAGCATAGTTCCACTTTAAGAGCTATTAAGCAGCGAGAGGTTTGTACCTAGGCTTGTTTTGGATCCCTCTTGGTGCTTAATAGATCCGGGGTTAAGATGGATCTATGTTGGTGTATGTACGTGACACATTGTGTAACTTACACTGCCGTATATACGTGACACATTGTGTAACTCGTCACCAATGATTGTAATAGATTTAGAGATGCACCCCACTCCAATCTAGCTAGTCACTTAGTATCCGGGGAGACATTCACTAATTTGTAGATATATTTCTATAGGCCTAGGATGGGATACAATATAGAAAAGCTTGTAAAGGGATGCTCATTTATAATGTATTCGAACTATTAGAGTGAAAGTTGGGTCTCTTCACCCCATTGTTAGAATTGACTAGAGTGTGGGACCCTATGTCAATGGACTTGCTTAGTGGATTTTTGCATACCTAAAACCAAATTCATCATGTTAATGGTAGTAGTTGATAGATTCAACTAGGTGGAAACATTGATACCATGTAAAGAGACCGTAATATGATTTTCAAATATGTTTGTGTGAGCTTTGGACTACCTACATCAATTGTACCAGATAGAGCCAACATGTTCCTTAGTCATTTTTGGGATGCATTATGGTTCCTCATGGATATCAAGTTGATGAAGAGCATAACCTTTTACTCAAAAATAGATGGTCAAATGGAATTGCTGAATATGAACATTGTAGTGTCTAAGAATGTATATTCTTTGCCACATGAAGACATGGGATGAGCAATTGCCATATATCACAACTTTAACAAGGCAATCAACAATTCCACCACAAAATCATCTTTGGAAGCATGATCCGGATTCCACCCTCGAGCACTAGTGGATATTGTGGTACAAAACCACTATGTCAAGAAAATGACACAAGGAAATAACTTAGTGGTGGGTGGAAAGGTTCATTGAGGAAATCAAAGAAGTGCATTGGAAGGTGCATGAGATTTAGAAGATGTGAAAAAGTATAACGTTTGACATGAAAAGCATTGAGTCAATCATCATATTCAATTTGGAGACAAATTGTGGTTGCTTTTGTCTAAGGAACGATTTAAAGGGTAGAACCGGAAGTTGAAGCTAATCATATATGACCTTTCCAAATTATGGTGTAGAGGGGTAGCAATGCTTTTACGTTGGGTTTGCCACTCTACATGAGATTCATCTAATGTGCAAGATGGATAAGTTCAAGTTGCAATGAAGATAGTTGAATTAATTTTCTAAACATGGTAAACTGGATACTAAATATTTATGAACCTTTGGAGTTGGAGATCATCTTGCAAATTGAGGAAAAATAGACAAGGAACAACAACAAAGACAAGCTATGAAAATAATTTCCTCATTTAATGAACAACACAAGGGAGGACCATCATCTACAAAATGGGGAGGCCTAATCTGGGGCTAGAATTGTACACTCAACAAAAAATGCACTATGCAAAGAAAGAAGTTGCATGTGTACATAAAAGCTGTATTAGATAGAAATAAGTTGCATGTGCAATAGATAATGTATAGTGCAAGAAAGAGGTTTGACACAAACAGTAGAATATGACATCAATATTAGCTGTTTGCTTAACTTCGAAAGCGATGCAATGATGCAACAAAATTGCCGCACAAGAGATCATGTGAGGTTATGTTACGAACAACCATAGGCCATGTACACAACAATATCATTGTACATGTAAGGACATTGGCCAAGGAAAGTAGTGACGTCAATGGCAAGGGTCAGCAGCGGCCCTGTTGCCAATTAAGAAGCATATTCATCATTGAAAGATGAACTGGCATTCCTGTTGATATCCTTTCTAACTGTTTCAATTAACTAATAACCCTTTGTATAAATAATTAATTTAACTTTGAAAAGGGGTTTGATTTAAGGTTCTTATGGAGGTTCTTGTGGGTTATTGATACCCTCAGTATCTTCAGTTCAGTTGCAAGGACATACAGAAGCATATTCGTAGCTTAGACGTCATATAGGAGTTTGAGGTAAGAGCAGGTCCACTATAAATTTACTCCTTTAAGAGGCTAAATAAATAGCTGCAAAAAAAATCTTTGCAATTAATGTTTATAATGTGCTAATGCATGTGTAGTTTTTCTTGGTTTACTACAAATAATAGTTACTGTTTGTGGATTTGCTGTGAGTTCTATATTTGAAGCACATATGCACAGGCACATGCACTAAACTAGGTGTGAATTTCTCTAGCAATAGTTAGATGATATTTCCATATCTAAACCATATGCCCAAATCATTTGAGTGTTGCACTATATTATGCATGATTTGAGGCTATGCTTGAGGCTATGCTACAGAAGTGAATTTATTCGTGTTAGCAAGATGTTGCAATTTTGATATTAGTTAGGTTTTTTTAAGGCAATCCTCGTCTTAACCAATGAATTTTTCATAACCATGGAGGGGAGTGCACATGCAATTGGATAACTTACAGATTTTAGTTCGTTTGTGTGGCATGAGTTGTCATGTAACTACCTACCCTTAGCACATGTGAGGCGCATGAGTTGGTTAGGGTGGATCTTGTCAAGGTGGGGTGCTCCACTTGTGGATCCATGCTCTTAGGTGGACCTTGTCTAGGTTTTTTACTTGTAACCCCTCTCTTATTTGATAAAGGGGAAGGAGGGGTGCATTACTTATAAAATATGAGAGCTAGAGTGAAGAGTAGTGATGTGATAGCTAGGTTGTTCTAGTTAAAGTGTTTTGCTCTATAAGTGAGAATCTAGTTGGTTTTGTATTGTAAGCTTGGGAGAGGCTGATTTTGGTTCATGTAATCTTCTGTAATGTCCCCACTTTGGGACATCATCACAGGGCAGAGATTTATGATGACCAGAGTAGCCAGATGGATGTTATAGCGAGTACAGGGGTATTTGAGAGGCATTGTGGGGTCTAGCTTGCATTGATGATCATATTCCATCATTATGAGCCATTCCGCACAGGTTGGCTTTGGTTTCG
>ML778981.1:312826-336635 GCA_009831015.1 Picea engelmannii
GTTTCTCTATTTTATGAATAAAGAAGATTTGAGATGTTTTGGCTTGTCTATCTTATTGCATATGGTTGAGGTATGTTCCATGGTTATCTCTTTCTGTTATTTGCTGCATACATACATATAAACACATCTAAACAAATAGATCAGCAAACTGTTTGACGAAATACCACAACCAGAAAAAGTTTTAAAAAGACACCAAAACCGTGATGATCCTTGCATAATGGCTTGGGATCATTACATCTTCTTGTCTGGTGTAATAGAAGGATATGCGATTTTTGGTGCATATTGAGTATGCTGATCTGATTTTTCCAGATCTAATTTCTATTTACAGTTGGGTTAGTGCTGAGCTGATTTAGTATTCAGATCTAAATTTTGGATTTCTCTTTTCTTGATCTCTTAGTTGTTTGTTGCTATAATGATCTAGCCTCTTGATATGTGGTGTCTGCACTCTAGAATCTTCTGTACAAGGTTTTTGGTTTATGAAGATCTGAAGTTTTGATAGGTGTTTTAGACCTTTTCAAATTCAAAGGTATGGTTTAAGTTCAATGAGTTCAGAGCTACTGTTATGAGGTGAAATTTTAACATCTAATGAACAACAGAGAGAAGGGTTCTACCTTTAGTATGAGGGTGATGGCAATCTGATGGAGAACCAATGATGGGTTTTTGAGAAGCAGTTTTTTTCTGTAGAAATGACTTGTAACTAGGTTCCCTACCTAGGGAGCCAGTGGGCATCACAACTGGTTGCCCTGATGCCTTGGTGGATTCATATGCGGTTTTGAGATTTTGTAATTTTGAGTTATGTTTCTCCTTTGTTAAAGATTTAAATTGTAAAAGTTTTGGAATTTGTGTTAAGGGGGTGTGTTAGAATATAACACAAAAATATTTAAGTATAATATTGCCACTTCATATGTTAGTGACATGTGACCAATGTAATTTTAAAATGTGGAGGCTAGGGGTTAGGTAGTTAAACCACCATAAACAACATAGGGTGCTATAAATGATGTATTAAGAGATAATATAGATAAGGGAGTGGTACTTGTATGTTGGGTAGCCTACCTCAGGCTTGTCTAGATGTAATAGTTGTAAAGCCGGTCATTAATATAAGTGACATTTATTATTATCTCCATATTATCTTTGTCTGTTATTGTATATGCATTGATCTGAAATCCTACATCATGGGCATCCATTCTTAGCTCCAAAGCTATGATGTAGACATTCTTAGCTCCAAATCTATGATGTAGACATTCTTCCAAGTCCTTGATGCCTTTGGGGTTGTAATCAAACCTTCTGAAGTCATCATACCCTTGTCTTTCCTGGAAAAAGCAACTTTTCTCCTTTCTTGAATCCTTCAGATCTCAGTGTTCAAATCCTTCATCCTGTTAAAAAGTGAATATACTAAATATACACAAGATGTTGAATACGATGTACCATTATTAATGGAGTCAATTTGATACGATGAGATACATCTCCTTGTTATGCATACATCAGGTAGTTGTGCACATGAATATATATGTTTTTTTTCAAAATTTGAATATTTTATATATTTTTTGGTCAACCGGTTTTTTGGTCTGGTTTTTTTCCGGTTCCGGTCCAGTTCACATTTTTGGGGTTGACTGATTCGATGACCGGTCTGGTTCTGATAACACTAGCCAGGACACGAGTCGGTGTTGGTGTGTGATGTATTACAGTTTACTAGACATCTTACACATCAGTTCTCTTTTCATATTTATGTGGCAATGCATTTATTTGATGTTGTTGTTGCTTTACATGTTTAAAAAATTGAAAAAAATTAATATTTTTGAATATTTTTAATTTTGCCGACATTTTCCGATATTTTCCCTTATGTTGCCGATATCTTCTTTTTCAGACCCTCGGTGATATTTTTGTTGACACAATGTTGATAACACTGGTTTTCATTGATTATTGTGATTCATGCATTTTCACTGCATGATGTTCACATGTTCTGCATTTAGATTCTTCTGTCAGTGGATTTGGGTCATGACTGTTTGTGTGGCCTCCTGGTCGCATGATCTATTCCTGTTACACGTCATCCCTTTTCATATATTCTTTGCCCTAGCTGTGGTTGGGATTATTCCTTTGTGTGTTGATATCTTCTTTAAAGTTTAAACACTGCGGTCTGGGTTATCTTAGGCACATATCGTACCTCTGCATGTATTCTCAATTGTGGGTCCATATGTATTCCAACATGTTTCTTGGAATGATGGCTCTTGAATTATTCACAGATTGTGAAATAAGAATTCTAAAGTTTGTAACTTCATTTATATTTTTGAAATTTTTAGTTTCCTCGAGTAACTTTGAGAAACTAAAAAAACTGATTTGATCTTCAATCAAATATAGTTTATATACCTTCTTGAACCTTTTTCTCTTCTCAAACCCCCTTTTTTAATTTGAATTGAAAGTCACTTGAACTTAGACTCTAGGGTTAGATGTACAATTGCTCTGATACTGCGTTGAAAAATTAATATACCAGATACACATGAGATGGGGAATATGATATATTATTATTGATGGATTCATTTTGATACAATGAGCTATGTCTCCTTAAATACATTATGTACTTGTGCTACCTAATTGACCTAACTACTTTATTACCCAATGATTAATTATAGCTAATACTTCTTTATTAAAGTCATTAATAATAACATGACTTTATTACAATTCAACTTAATATTGGAGTGTTGATACCCCAACATGTCCATTCCACCATATCCATGCTTATTTCTTTTCATTGCATATACCCTTCGAGGGCCCACTCCAAGTTGATTTCCTTTTCCTTCCTCTTTCTGCTAGATGACTATCTCGATCCAATAAGATTTCCCTTATCATCGGAGTTAAGTTTCTCCTTGCCCAACACACGCTGGTACTGTTTTTGCTTTAATGGTCACCACTCATGTTATCTTCTAAATTACGGGTGACTCGCAGATCCACTCATCTGCTTACCAACTTCTACTCATTTCTGCAAGATCACAGCTTTGACTTCATTGCCATCTTCTGTCCCAATGGGATGGCTCTATAACTTCTTATATCAATTTACAAGAAATTTTTAGGTGTCATACATTTTCTCCATCCATACCATAACTTTCCTAATGTAGAAATTCCTGTACTTTAATAGTTTAATGTGAAACAGATATTTCACCTCTTCGACTAGAGGTTTCCCAGATCTTAACCCTGTGAATTTTCAGCCTTAGAGCTGTTATGAAATATAGAATAAAACAGCAGCGGAAAGTGAACGATATTTCAAACCTTAACTACCCAATCTTCTAGGAAATACAAGGAGAAAAGATGCCAAAGTGACTTGATAAGTTTCAGCCCTCTAGGGAAATCTTATCATGCATAAATCAGATCTGAAAACTCAATTTTACAGCAGTAAAACAGCCCTTCACTTCAATTATGATGTCAAATCACTCAACAAAATTGTCCTTTACTTGTGTCAAATCAGCACAACATATATGGCTGTAAATACAATTCAAGAAGAGCATATACGTCTGCAAATCAAATCTACAATTTACACAAGTTGTGGACAGTTGAAAACTTCATTAATATACACAAGATGAAGTAGTTGTACATACCATAGCCTTATCACAAGGCTAGTACAATGGTCAATCCACTAGCTCTCCAAAATCCTAGCTCAACCAAGGAGCTCCAACATGCATGAATCACTCAAATAAGTCCTCCAAGACAAGATGTCCACTTATCTTTTTCTTCTTCACTAAATACACCTAGGGTTTCATCTCAAAACCCTAATCTCAAACCTCCAAGGGATGAAACCCTAACCTGAGATTTCAAGATGCTCCAAGAAGATTATGAAACCCTAGCAATTGAGAGAGAGAGAGAGAGAGAGAGAGAGAGAGAGAGACCAAATGAAGAGTCAAGAGAGAAGGTGACTAGTGCACACTCCTCAAGATCACATCTCTACACAAGTGAAATATAATGATGAGTGAATGAAAGGAATGAGAGAGGCTCTTTCCTTCTATATATATGGGAGGTAAGGGAGGCCAACAATACAATGTGGGCCCAAACCCTTAGAAGCAACCTACAAAACTTATGTATGCCAACACAAGTGAAGCGCTCCACTCCAAGGGTACACAAATCATGCTCCAAGGTGATGTTGTACACAATAAGGGCTCCAAAATGATGTAGCTACGCAACTTGTGCTCACACCTCTCCATTACAAGCCCACACAAACTCCATCGCTTCTCCTAAGCCATGTACTCCATTGGGTCCATACATGAACACTATTGCAGCCTAGGCATCTCCGAGCCAACTCCAAGCCTCAATCTAGGAATCAAAACTACTTGATTCTATCTAGGGCATGATGCCCTCCTCCAAGATGCACAACACTCCTCCTCCTAAGCAGGGTGTTCACCAGGCAAGTGAACCCCTCCACGTGGCCATAATGAACGACATCAACCGAGCTGTCAAGAGAACTCCAACGCCCTAAGGAAGAATGCCAAGCAAGCACCTAACTGAGGTCAAGCAACCATTGATCAAGATATCTTCAATGTGCAAATCCATTATGTACCATCTCCCATGTGCTATTCCATCTCAGACCATCCGGGGCCTGAACATACACCATGTACCTCAAATCTCATGAAGCACCCCTGAACATGGTGTAAACACTTTCAGAGTAACCTGAAAGATAACACCTAATGGTAGGTCTCCCTCAAACGATGTCTTAAAACTCAACAACCTTGATCATAATTTTCCATTACTATCTATAATTTTTGTCATTATGATCCGAGAATACCAAAAAATTATTTTCCTTCATGACCTCATTTGAGTCTTCAATCCCTTTTCCATCTTTTTCTTTGAGAGCCCCAGTATGTGCTAACATATCTGGTAGTCTATTCCTGCTTCTCTTCACATGCTGGAAATCAAAGTGATTAAAGTTTCTTATTAAGAACTATCGCTTTCACTTTCAGTTGGAAAGCTTATTTGTCTGCTTGCCATTGCCTTGCATGATCTTAGTAATTGAGTTAACCTCCCTCAATCAATAACCTGATTTCCTGCACCGAGGACTACTCTGAGGCTCAGCATCATCTTTTGGATTTCAAGCTCATTGCAGGGAGTCTCTCCAAGCCTAACCAATAAGTTCACGTCACCTGCCAATTTTTTTCTGATCATTTGTTTCACCCAGGTGTTCCTGGGTTCCCCTTTGCCATTGTCTTTTTAGCTTTTTAAAAGCATTGTGAATGGGAATTCGATCTTTCTCTTTTTCAGACCTGTAGTATTCTTTTGTCTTTCAATTGAATGTTTAGGATATAAGTAAATAAAATCAGAGAAAGCATTATTTTTGCATTCTTTTACTGGAGTGGAAATGGCTGACCCAGGATTCTAGAAATCAAAGTTTTTAATTTCTATTTACTTTGTTTTTTCTCTGATTCCCTTTGTTAGATTTCATCCTTTGTATGTACGCTTTCATTTTAATGGTTTTATTATTTTGAGTGCTTGCCTATTTTTCCCATAGAGTGTTTCTTCATGAAGCAGTGTTTAAGCTTCCTTGTAGATTCCAATGTTTCACCCATGCTATGACTTTAAGTTGCTTCTGTTTATGTTGCCGACTCTTTGCATTGGATCTTAAGAGGTATTATGCTCCTCTATTAATAGTAACTTGCATTGTTAGAGAAAAGCAATTGAGGGTTTTTGAGCAAAATATTAGTCATTGGAATGAGTGTTTGTGGAACTGAAATTGAATTTGTTACATGGCAGTGAGATGATGATAACACAATGTGTTTTTCCTATTGCTTATCTTTTGTTAGAATTGGACTCGGGAAGAGACAGACCAGCTCTTTGACTTATGTGAACAGTTTGATCTTCGATTTATTATAATTTCGGATAGATTTACTCCATCGCGGAGTGTAGAGGAACTCAAGAATCGTTACTATTCAGGTATGTTAATTCTCCTTTTATCACTTTGTAGATATTTCCCAAGGGTACCAGGTCACCTCTAAGACAAATTTAACACAAAATGGTCAAACTTGCAGAATGTCAAAATCTTATTACTATTTTTTCTTTTTGCAGCTGTTAGAGCAATCTTGTTGGCCAAAGCTCCATCTCCTGAGGAAGTTGCAGACCACCCTCTTGTTAAGGTGAATTTATAATTTCTGGAAACCCCCAATTAGATTTATTGTTATCTACAAAACTGATTATTGTTATAGTTCTATCATTGATCATGTGATGTTTTTGAAGGCCTCAATACATTCAAAAGGGGCATCTTAAAATAAATTTCCTTATTCTTAATTGTTATTAGCCTCTTCTTGTCTTCAAATTTCCTTTCCTGTGCAGGATCCATATAACATCATACACGAGGTTGAACGAAAACGGGCATTGGCTGCAATTCTCTCTCAGTCAAGGCAGCAGGAGCGTGAGGATGCAGAGGTTCTTATTTCAGTATTTGTTGCAATTAGATTTCTGTAACTTGGGTGTATATATTGTATTATGTTGTGGAAAATTCCATTTATCTATTGAGTAATTAAGTTAAAAGTCAGCACCTAAGAATTTATTTTTTCAGTTTAATATTGAAATGTGATTGTTTCAGGTCTTAGCTGAGGCGAAACGTATTACTGAAGCACGGTTGAGTGCAAAGGTAAAGATACCTGGCTGCATACATGGTGCTACTTCTGAATTTGGACTTCATCTTCATTCTGGTCATTAATGGATTATGAGTAAACACATCATTTCAGGGTGACATGTAACTCATCAACAATGGATGTTATTGATCATTTAGGATCTTGACATGGATTTTTCTTTTGTGGTTTTATCGGTGCTGCTTTATAAAATATGTACAACTTTTGCTTTTATTTTTAATCTCATTGATAAGATACATATGGGAGAGTAGTGCAATACTTTTCTGTTTTTGCTGTTGTTCATAATAGATATTGTCATAGTTTGTTATCAAGCGTTTCTTCAATATAAAAGGACATTATGAATGCAACTCATCTCAGTGCAAAGGATGGTATGATATATCTTTACCATGGTGATTCCTTTGATTGATTCAAACTTATCATGATGGAAATGCATGGCAGAATGGAGATGAAACAGAAATGCCTACGACTGGGCCAACGACTGCAGCTTCGAATGTGGAAATTGAAAAGACTCCAACTCCGGCTGGTTCTGCATCTCCATCAGCCATTCCTCAGCCTCCTGTTCATGTGGCCGGACCTCCAATACCAAGCACAGTTGGAGTTTCGACACCAGCTGGAGTTCGAATGGTACTATTCATCATTTAATCTCCTGTTCTGTATAGCTTAATAAGAATTCCGAGTGTGTATGGAAGAAAAGTGGACATTTGGTGCTCTTCGTTTTTATTCCTGGAAATCCATCTAGTGATGCCCTGCTATTATGTTTAAATTTTTGAGAAGTTAAACCAGTCACATGATCACAAACAAAAAGTTTCCACCTGGTTTTTTGGTACAAAAACCACTATTTTTTTCATTAAAATCGGTTAAAGCATTTTAATTTTTATATATAACATTGATTTCTTTGCCTATTTGGCAGGGATATAAGTCTGAAATCTGAAACCTCATAACAGAGATATTTATTAGTAATAGTTTGAACAATAAAAATAATCCAATCCCTCTCAATGCTAACAGCTGCTAAAAAGGAACATCTATCAATCAAATACCTGTTCAAAAGATGATTGATTAAAACTTCAAATTAATGTATGGTCGCCAATATTTCAATAGAGTCATTACTCTCCACAACAGAGCAGCAATGTTGCTTCTATTCTAACATAATGCTAATTATGTGAACAATAACAAATGAACTCCTGAAGCCACTGGCATTACCATCTCCATCCTGCTATTCTGATTTTGAAGGAAAAACTCAGTTATACTGTAGGAAAAGAATGTCTTGCCCCCTTGTGGCCTGTAACTACCAATCCTGAAGGTATGAAACATACACCAATTCCATCGCATCTTCACAAAGATACAAGGCGAAGAAGATTGTTGACTATGGGAGCCATTGACTTTTGATCTCACAAGCATGCTGTGCTGTCACTTTGGCTCCTAAATTTATTAGAAATAGACTATTGTTAATTTTTTTACATGTAAATATTCATCCTTACAACTTTAACAACTAGACTGCCCATCCTTGTGGATCTCTTCAATCTAATGCAGTCATCCTGTTAATCTTCAGTTTCCTGGGATGTGTCTGAATTTACTGTCATATAATAACAATGATTCTCCCTTTTACAATTCTGGGTTCCCAATGTTCTGATCATGCTTAGCTTTTTGGAGTTTCTCATTTTTGTCCTGGGCTAGGACTGCAGGAAGTTGAGTTTCATTGAATTTGCATGGCTTATGGAGCCATTATTGTGCTTATGCTGCCTCATCTAGCCTTTCTTGGGCGACTACCCACAAGCTTGGAACATGGAACTTCAATGCCATGACAGCCACTTTTCTGTATTCCCAGCTGGAATTTGCATATTACCATGGGCTTTCTTCTGTGTTTTTCCAAACGACCACGCCGATGAAAACAATTTATCTGCCCAACCTGCTATCCCTCTATTACCTGTTAATTGACTGGCATAATTTCATGTGGTAAACCGTAAAGCTAGTATCATAGCCTCAATTTCTGGCTCATCAATATCTGCAATTTTCTCTGTTGCTGTCAATCAACAAGGTCAACAATCTTGTACAATAGGATCATCTGCAGTATCAAGTCCTCGGAAATTTATTATTTTAATATCTTGTTATATCTTGAATATGTCCGCAAGCTTGTTTTTTCAGCTAAATTTAGTGGATAAAAGGGCTTATTACATGTGTTAAGTATGTCTCATTCTCAAACACATTTCACATCTTCAAATGCTACTAAAAGTTTATAGTTTTTTCCAACTAAGAAAAACTCATCTTTTCATATAAGATATGTTTGTTGGAATTTCTAGTTTGGGTGCAACATAAGAAGCTGCCATTGGTTTATCCAACCTGTGGTGAAGTGAAAATGATGTTGTTTGGCTGGTTTTAAAGAATGATATTCACTTGTTTTTTTGTCAGTTCTTCTGTTTTGAGGGGTTTTAGCAATATTGTGTTTAAACTTTTGAAGAGAATTGATCTATGCACATGTTCACCCCATTACTGGTATATATGGATATTGTTACTGCAAATATTGTCTAGTTTTAAATTTTAATGGTCAATTAACATTTAGTAGAATGAGTAGTTCTGTTTGGAATATGCAAAATAACTTTGATTCAATGGCTATGTCTGGCTCCTGGTTTGTGTTTCTGTTTTTCCTTCTACTTTTGTCTCATGTCCTCATGTTTGTGAATTTTCATAAGAAACAACATATTTTGTTTTTCTTGGTTTCAATTTTAGTATTAGAATGTAGTTCAGACTGTTCTACACTTTTCTGTTATCTGTCATGCAAAGGTTGTTGGGTTAAAACAATATAAGTTAGTTTTGCAGATTACTAACAAATGTAGGATTTTGGCTTCTTTCTTTTGTAACTGACATTTATTATTTTTTTCTCAGTTTCGTGTCTATTTAAGAACAAATCTTTTGGGACAGCTGGTTCAAGGAACAGTCTCATCATCTGGTGTAAGGACAATCAAGCGTATTGATCAGACACTCCAAGATCTTGGGGTACGCTTCTGTTTCCAAATCACGGAAAATGGAATTCTTTTCCATGCCTATTTTTGATATTTCCTGCATTTGCCGCTAATTGATGAGAAATATTTAATTGGGGTTGTAGTGGCTAGCAGTTCATGTCATCATGAGGCTGGTAATAAAATCAGATTGAAATCCTTAGTTTGTTTCCATTAAAAGAGTGAAGAGAGTCTGCTTCCCATCTTTTGATTTGCTAGTATTAGTTTCTGCATATTAGTAATTGAACGATGCTGTCAGAGAATCTGGATGATAAGACAGTCCTTTGCTATTCTCTTTTGCAATATCTGGGGAATCTTGTGCCTTATTGGTATTCTAATTGTATCTTTGCTGGGACAGAAACTGATATTAGCTTTATTTCTAGGCTAATGTTTATTTGCTTTGTTTGAATTTTATAATAGCTAACAATGTTAGAAAAGGACTCGTTGCTTGTCTGCTTTAGAGTTGGTTACTGATATCAGCAATTTCATGTATCTGCTCAACCTCTAGCTGCTTGCTTCAAAGTTCAAAGGGAACAATGTCTGATGTGTTCTGTTCACTTCTGATTACTAAATTTCAAAGTACACAATTTGACTTTTAACCTATAATAGTGGTGATGTTTTGGTTCAGGCTTTCTGTTTATAGGTTCATATTCAATACTTGTTATAGCATTTGGTGAGGCTTGAGTTTTTTTATTTTATTGAAACTGTAATGTCTTAATTTTGAGAGTTATATTGATCAGAGCACCTCAGTAGTTTATACAAAGATACATAAGTTGTTTGTACAGTCAGAAAGACCCACCTAGGATCACCTTGCCAAGCCTCCTCAACCCTGGGTAGGTGCCGGATCCTCAATGCCATTATCAGGTAGTGCACAGGCACCTTCATAGTGGTTGATGCAGAAAAAGATGCTTCCTCTTCCTCCTCTACTTCCACAGTGGTTGATGTGGCAGCAGATGCTTCTTCCTTCTCTACTTCTACATTTATACATCATGATGAGTAGTTTCTTCTCTTTTTGTTATTTACTTATTTTTTTGTTCTCGTTGGTATCTTTATCTTTATTCTTCTAGTTTTCAGGAGTAGCCTAGGCACTCTTACAGTATGTTGTTACTGGTTGTGCTTTTGAGTCTCATTGACCTACTCTTTTGGTCATTCTTGGACACATCAATAAAATTATCTTATCGGTACAGTCAAACACGGTCTTGACTTTACAAACAGTACAATAGTATTTTCCTATGATTAGAGTTGAGGTATTCCAAAAAATACAATGGCTTTATATTGATTCTAGATTTCTGTTTTATACAAAAATTATGAAAGAGCTAAAGCTCTGAGTCCACCCAAAATAACAAAAGGATTTGAACCAGAACAGTTAATAAGCTGATCAGATCTGTTATGGTACTTCCTTGATTGTTGGTGTCCACTCTATGATCATGATCAAGTCTGTTTCTAATGTGTTTTTCTGCCTCACCCAACCACAGAGGGAGCTTCGAAGAAGTTATTATGCCCACCAACTTGACATCTTATATTGGTTTCTGTTCTCTGGTTGCGTAGTGTTGCCTAGTGCATCATCCACTGTTTTCTTTGAACAGATGAATCTTTGAACTTCAGTTTGTCTAAGGAGTCTTGCACAGTCAATAGCTGCACTTAGATAAAGATAAGATAATTTTATTAATGTCCAATGAATGACCAAGAAATATTTCATTGGGAATAGAGTGACAAAGTTGCTCAGGACCTCATGGATATTGTTGGAGGTTCCTCCTAGCTACCTTGCAATCTCATCTTGAACTCATTAGCCAGGGGGAACTTCGCAGTCAAGCCTGGTTTACCTCGGAAGTGGTATCATCCCTGGACTCCTCTAAATGTTCTCCTTGGTCGCAAGAAAAACAACTCTCTCTACAAGGAGATGCAAGCTTCTTGAATCCCTCCACCATTCTCCTAAAGCCTTTTGGTGCACCCTCCTTTCTAAGCATGTTTCCCTTCCACCTCACATTCATCATCATTTTTGGCGCTCATACAACCTCTCTTTCCAATGCCCCTGGGAAGCTGCCAGTCCACATCTCCTTCTGCCTCCTCTTCCTATTATTTATTCTCCATAGGAGACATCAGGAGAGCTTCAGGGTTATCAACAGGATCAAGGTTGCAGATGAAGAAGGCCTTCAGGCAGAGCTCCTAAAACATGAACTCTTTAAAATGTTTCATTGCTGTTCTGTTTAATCGTGTTGATCGTTCAGGTTTCCTCCCTCTTGGTCTCACCACATCATCTACTCCATCTTCAAATCAGGGATACATCAGACTCTAATAAGTATAGGACTATCATGATTAGACACATTTTTGCCAAGCTCTACATGATAGTGCTTCATAGGTGGGTTTCAGACCAACTTAAGAGGAGGAACCTCAGAGCCAAAGGATAGCAGGTTTCTGTTAGGAGTACCAGACCATTGACCGCATTTTCGCTCTTTGGGCCATCATTGAGGAGGCATGTCATTGCTCTTTGAAGGTCTTTTTTGCTTTGTAGACTTTAAAGTTTAAAGAGGCATTTGACTATGTTTTGAGGGAGGCTTTATTCTAGAGTGTGCCCGACATTCACATCTTAGACACCCTTTTGCTTGCTATCAAGAGACAATGTGAGTCGGTCTTTGATTGTCTTTGCATGGCCCATGGTCGATTAGATTTGATTAGGAGTACCACATGTGTCAAACATGGTTGCTTTCTCTCTCATGGACAGTGTTTGGGATCTATTTTGATGAGTTGGGATCCTTTCTTAGGGATCACATACAGGAAGGTGATGACTATCTTCATGTTTTTATCTCCCCATTTCTCTTCGTCGTCGACATGATCTTGTTAGCCTCATTACTTGAGTGGCTTTAGAGGTAGATTGATGCACTCTTCAATTTTTGTGATCTTTGATAGCTAATGGTCATCTGTAGTAACACTAAGGTCATGATCTTCATTGTCCCTATGAGTGTTCTTGTTGACCACCACTTCTACTTTCAAGGGAGGGAGATCAAGCTTACCACGATGTACACTTGCTTGGGGATTCAATTCTCAATGCTCATGGCTATGTTTTAGCTTGAGGCATGCTTTTTAACCTCAACATTGCAAAGGATATGGTATAATGGTTCTCTTGCCCAACTTGAGAAGCAATGCTTTCAGTGCAACTTCCAAGATATCTCATCTAATATGCACCACTTAAACATGATTGTCAGACCCACTATCCTTTATGGCTCTAAGGTTTGGGGACCGAGTTTACTGAGAGACGATTGGGCGAGAATTGAGAGAATTCAAATCCTCCTATTACAACACATGATTTGTTGCAAATGAAATGTTCCACAAGTTACTATCTCTAGGGGACTTAGTGTTTGGATGAGAGCGTTACTCTTTAGCACTTTTCTCCTTAGACGAGATCGCCTTTTCTTCTATAAGCCTCCTTGGATAACATCGTTGTTGGTTCTTTGAGACTTCTTTGTTCCTCTAGTTTGTTGGCATTTCTATTGATTTCCTCCCCCCTTTTGTTGATTCTTTTGATGCACCTGGCCATCTCTTATACTCCAAATAGGAGTTGAACATGGTGATCAAAGATGAAATTTACAGAAAGTACATACATGTCACTTGGATAACTCTTCCCAAAGACTTCGGTCCTAAGATGGATTTCCATTTTGAGCACTAATGCAGTGAGGGATGGCCTTAATATTAGACTCGGGTATACTCGTAAACATTGGATGCACAACCTTAGGATTCCTTGACTCTAATTTAGAGTTTGTTCACATTAGCTCTGGGTTGAGATTGACTAACACTTTTCGAGCTATGAGATGGTCTATTAGGTTTGTCACCTATAGGACATTGAGTTGGAAGAAAACCTTTTCTTTCGGTGCCTGGTATACTATGAGATTAAGGGGAGGTTCCTTTGACTCTACATAGAGTTAGGAGGATCCCTCTCCAACTTGTTGCATTCCCACTCTAAACTGTTGAATTCCCATGTCTTTAAAAACCTGTTGCACTCCCATACTAACTTGTTGAAGTCCTGTCTATTTAAAGTTTCTTTCTGATGAGGATTTTTCACCATTTATTGTTTCCTGTATCTAGTATAAAGGGACTGCACTGGGTTCCTTCCTCTCTAAGGGATTTGCCGGCCTTGGATGTTAGGAGAAATACAACTAGGGATTCCCAACATCTCCTCCCATGATAGCACATTTGGTTCTTTTAGCTCTGGCCACTCTCCGGAGGACATTATCAGGCTTAACATTGGCACTTTGTGGTGGTGGATGTTGAATTCCTGCAAATCTAGCGCTCAACACTTGATCCAAATAAAATTGTTTTATTAATTAACTACACAGCTAGGTTATCAACAATAAATTAGCGGAAGCATTAACCAGAAACCAAACACACATTGCACAAGAGATTTCGGGTAAACACCCCTGGAAAAACCCTTGTAGGAAAACCAATTTTGAGTTTGATTTTATTAATAAAATCCTGGGCTCCCGTCCTGGGATAATGGCCCATTAGAGGAATTACAATGCAATAATAGCCTAGCCCACTTGGCTGCTATCTCCTTGTTGCCCCTTTGCACACTTCCTCAGCCCTACCCACTCAGTCACAAGTACATGAGCAAGACTCCCTCTTGCTCCTATGCACTCATTGTGTGCCTCTCACTCTCCTTAGATTTGCTTTTATAATCTCCTAAGGACTAAAAACCTATCTCCAAAGTGATCAACGATCAAGATCTGATCTTGATCTCTTGAGATCAACGACTGTGACTTAATCTCTCCTTGAGACGACTTAAATCACTCAAGTCACTTAACTTTATAAAAAGTCACTTTAGTCATTAAATAAAAGCGACTTTAACAACAAAGTTGATATCTAAAGAGTGTTGCTTGGACAATTCCACATGCTAGGCACCGCCAATGCAGAAGTACCTGTCTGAGCTACCCCAAAAACTAACACTCCCTCTTAGCGAGGAAGGTACTTCTGGAAGAACCTCCTCCTAGATCAATCTCTGACCCCATCAAATCTGCAGCTTCTATAACTGCTCCCTCTGAACTAGAAGACCCTTCTGCTACCTCCGCTACACTCTGATTTGATCTATGATCCAAGATCCACTTGGACCCCACTACAGGTCATCCCAACACCCTGTACGTCATAGCCTCCCTGATGCCAAGCCTTACTGTTGCATCCTGGGTATCTGCTCCCTTTGAATGTATGAGAACCTGTCCATCCTCGAATGTAACTGCATATCCCATGTCCTCCAAGGATGATATTGAGAGAAAATTTACCTTCAGCCTTGGGACATACATCACTCTTGCCACATCTAGAGGAACTCTTGACTCTAGCTGGAATGTGACACATCCAACCCTCTTCATTACATGCATGGTATGCATCCCACTCTTCACATAACAGTTTGAGTCTTTCTCTGAAACACTAAGGAACATCGACCTCATTCCCGTCATATGGCGAGATGAGCCATTGACAACGGTGCCATCTCGACAACCTTATGAAAAAGTCAAAATTTAACTTCTTAGACCTCCTACCTGCTGCCCGGACCCCTGCCCAAGGCTTCCTGTAGCCTCCTGCTACTCCCCAAGTCATTTTCTAGGTTGCCCGAAGCCTTTCTGGGGTGTTGTCTGCCTATCTCAACTAGCTGCCCAGGTTTCCTACTTGCTGCTCGGGGGCTGCTCGGACCTGCTCGGCTCTTGTGGCCCCTGCTGGGAGGCTTTGCTATTTGCTGGTAACTTGCAACCTGTCTTGGCAACTGGCCCGACCACCCATCAATTCTCAACAACTGGCGGGTAGCTGCTCTGGCGGCTAGCCCACACTGGTTGGCGGATCTACTATAGAAACCACCCCTTCTCCCCTGCACGTCGCATTACCTCCTCATTCACTGACTATCCAACAGATGCTCCTCCGCACCAGCCACCTCTCGTGCAACAGTCCGCCTCCCCACCTCTCGTGCCTGCAACCTGAGTGCCGACTTCCACAACAAAGGCTCCGCTCTCCCTCCTACACTGGGACCTTCCTCCGCAATGACCTGTTGCAGACATCGCCCTCGCTGTCTGTTCTCACGACGCATCCTTGTCTTTTGCTACACGTCGTCTCTCTGTCGGTGGATTTACCCCCGCCATCGCATCTAACCCCCATCGTCATCTACCACATCTTCCTGTGGACCCCTTTCATCTGCCAACGAATCTGACCACTTCGTTTGCTCAACGGATCCGCTTGACCATGCTCGTGGATCTTCACCCTCGACTTTGTCTCAACGCTCGATTTCCCTTGCAATTTACCTTTGCTAGTCCTCGCACGACTCAACCTTTGTCTACTCCCTTGTTGCAGCCCGATCGACCTCAACAAGCTTTGCAACCTTTGCACAAGCGACCTCTCCTGTGGCCTACAACCTGATCCCAACGACTCTCTTTCGCTCTCTCTCTCTCTCTCTCTCTCTCTCTCTCTCTCTCTCTCTGCAGCTCAAGCAACTGTCAATTCGTACGGCTGCTCTGCAGCTTGAGCCGTCCATACGGCCGTACATTCGTACGACGACGTCTGAATAAAATGTTTCGCATCATTTTTTTTTTAAATTACCTGTAGCCTGCAAAAATCACTCCTGCACTACAAAATTTCTTGGCAAATCTGGTTTCCTCAGAGACCAAGCTCCGATACCATGTTGAATTCCTGCAAACCTAGCACTCGACAATTAATCCAAATAAAATTGTTTTATTAATTAACTGCACAACTAGGTTATCAACAATAAATTAGTGGAAGCATAAACTAGAAACTAAACACACATTGCACAAGAGATTTCGGATAAACACCCCTAGAAAAACCCTTACGGGTAAACCAGTTCTGAGTTTGATTTTATTAAATAAAATCTTGGGCTCCTGTCCCAAGATAATGGCCCATCAGAGGAATTACAATGCAGAAATAGCCTAGCCCACTTGGTTGCTATCTCCTTGCTGCTCCTTTGCACACTTCCTCAACCCTGCCCACTCAGTCACAAGTACATGAGCACGACTCTCTCTTGCTCTTATGCACTCATTGTGTGCTTTTCACTCTCCTTAGATCTGCTTTTATAATATCCTAATGACCAAAACCCTATCTCCAAAGTGATCAACGCTCAAGATCTGATCTTGATCTCTTGAAATCAATGGCTGTGACTTAATCTCTCGTTGAGATAACTTAAATCACTTAAGTTACTCAACTTTATAAAAAGTCACTTTAGTCATTAAATAAAAGCCACTTTAACAATAAAGTTGATATCTATAGAGTGTCGCTTGGACACTTCCACATGCTAGGCACCGCCAATGCAAAAGTACCTGTCCAAGCTACCCCAAAAACTAACAGTGGACAGGGATGAGGGCTTCTATTCTGATTCTGATTCTGACCAGGGTGTTTCTCTTCCTTGGCATCCCTAATCGTTGCTACCTTCTGGAGGACCTTTTATGTTGCAGCAATGCTTCTAGGATGCTTCTTTGTAATGTACTATCTACTGGGTTCAGCCTTTTGCATTTATTCCCAACCCTTTTTGGCTTCACACCCTTGTTATTTTATTTTCTACTCTTCGTTTTTTCGTTAACCTAGGTTTTAGACTATTTTGGAGGTGCTGTAGGCACTCGTTGTTGTCAAATGTTATTCTTTCTAGTCCCATTGACATATTTTGGTCACTTGTGGACATTTATATAATTTCTTTCTTTCTTTTTCTTTTTCTTCAGAGTCATACCACTCCATAACGCAGCATAACTCATCACTGCACATGTTTTTATTGTAAATAGTCATTCTAATTCTGTTTTATCACAGATGCTAATCTTTCTGTTTATATTGATTTTTTTTTTGTTTGAATGTATCTAGGGGAATCGGTAACTATGGCGGTATCTGGCTACCGCATGACACGGGGTCGAATCCCTGCCGGTTGCCTTATAACCCCTAGGGAGAACCACCCCACCCGCAAGCTTGGCCTCCAGACAAGACGAGGTTTGAACTTGTGACCTGCTTAGCAGCACGAATGCCTTAACAATACGTCTGCTGGCCACTAGACAGCACCTCTGCGGGCTTTTGTTTATATTGATTTGCTTTCTATGCTGCTTCATATTTCTCTCTAGTATTCCAACAAAATTGTTTTTTCAGCTGCCTGTTTTGTAGAGGCTAGGGTTTGCAGGGTCCTAAGGGCAGAGGAGTGTCAGTCCTCTTTGATATACCTATTACCTACTTGTTTCTTACAATAGTTGTCAGCCGAATCTGTCACGGTGCCAAGGAGACTAGACTGTACCCCTAGCCGTACTACCCGATTCCAAGGTACGAGGAGTGATCTCCTCGAGTGCTGTTCTTAGTGTACTATAGCAACAATATAGTTAACAGGTTTATGTAATCTTGGCTTTAGGTGCACCTAGGGGGCTTCCAATATACCTAAAGGGACGTGGAAGATCGAATCCACAGGAAAGTTCTGTCTTATGTGGTACTACTCAAAGGGGTACCAACAGAGGTGTACAAGAGTGTCCAACTAGGTGACTGCTTGTATTTCTCTGCATGTATGCTTCCCCAGCCACAGTTTTACTCGTTGAATGATAGATCTATGTGTTTAAAGATGCTGCAACACATCTCTAGCCTAATTTTTTTTTTAGAATGCGGGCACTTGCTGACGCAGTAAAGAGCTCTGATACCACTTGTGGTGTTCCTTAAAACCTGAAACAGAGTATTCAGAGCCATATAGACATAAATATAACTGTGGAGCAAATAAAGTAGAATGGATTATGGAAGTAATGAAACAACAACAGTAGGCAAACCTTTATTGATATTCTGAATAGGAAACAATGTTCACTTGTCTCTTCGAGGGGGCAACCAAATTTCTAGAATGACGGTGTTTGCTGGCACAGGAAAGAGCTTTGATACCACTTGTGGTGTTCATTAGCTGAAACAGAGTACTTAGAGTCATATAGACATAAATATAACTGCAGAAACACAAATAAAATAGAACCAAATTAATGAAACAGAAATAAGTAGGCAAACCTTTAATAATATTTTGAATAGGAAGCAATGTTCACTTGCCTCTTCGATGGGACAACCTCCAATTGAGCAGAGATCCAATACAATATTAATCACTTGGCATCCAATTACATGGCTTCTACTACTATAAATAGCTTCTGATTGATCAAAACTCTAACCACCTAGTGGGCATTCATTAAAGAGGCTACAATAACTAACTAGTGGACCTTCTTTAATGAGGCTACCTTACATTTATTGATCACATACTCTAATTGACATAGTGGGCCTTCTTCAATAGAGATATTCACAATACATTAAGTAACAACCTATCCTGTTAACTAAGGTAGTTAGGGTTGGACACTCACAAAGTTTTTGGAAAGATCTCTCCAAGAGTACCATTCCCCTTTGTCAAAGTCCCAAGGGTCCGACTATGAAGACAAACCCTTCTCAATTAAAACTTAAAAGCTTCCCTTCAGTCCTAAAGAGGGAACAAAGAGAATCTGTTGAAGACTGAAACACTACATTCTAGTAGAACGCAGATCCTCTTCATTAATGAGACCACTGAATAGAAAAGTCTGATGCATTTTACAATGTTTGGTAGATTAAATCTCCGTTTGAAGCATAAAATATGAGCAGCTATGAAAAATGTAATTAAATGCAAAATATTTTTTCACAGATGTCACTGTTCTGGTCAATTGCCATTCCTTGAGATAACAAAGCCCTAGGTAAGCATGGGGTGTTGTTGTAACTGGGTGGAAGCTTTTGCAAGTAAAATAGTATGTTGTAACTTTTTAGTGATGGTGAGGATCATCGATCATGTTTCAAATGACTATCTTGTTTCACATTGCTGATAAATAAAGTTGACAATACACCTTTTTCTATTTTGTTGTAGGTTCATGCCAAACCAAAAGTCCCCACCAAAGCAGTTTGTACAGAACATTTGGAGTTGCGAAAGGAGATTCTTGCACTCTTCCATCTCCAAAAACAGGTACCTTGTTTATAAGGTTATAGTGAATAAGATAAAGAATATCTAATGTTGAATTTGGGGTACATGCAATATTCAGTATTTGTTATTGTTCTACCTGCAAAAGTAATATTTTATTGTTCTTTGGTTATAATCTCATTTTCAACCAATTAACATGAACTACTGGCACCACAACTTCAGTGTTCTCGAGTTATAGTCGCATATTCAGTTAATTGACATAGATTAGTGGGCATGGTGAATTTGGAGTGTCATATTTTAATTTTTGATAAGATAGGACATTAATCATTAGTCCAGAAAAGGTCTACAGTAGTTCACCTGCCAAGACATAATTATGTTATTTTATTGCACATTTAAGAGGTGATACAATTACAGATATACATTTACAAACGTTATTGTGTATTCCTTTATAGCTACAGATGTTTCTTGTAGTTGTTTTAGTAGATTATTATGATTTTTTCTCGTTCATATATCTTCTAATATTTTTAATAGTAGAAAAGTCTTTTGGCATTTGTCAAAAGCACAAGGCACATCATCAAATGATGTTCTCATGTTATTTAATGAGTATCAAAATGTATTTTGATACTAAGTGGGACTGCAGTATGGGCATACAAATTTTGTACAGGAGTTTTTATATCCGCTATCTGTATTTGCTTTGTATCATTTTCAATGGAGTTGTGCAGAAACATGATTTTCTTCTCGAGGTGTTCTAAACTCTCTGAAAATCTGATAAAAGTTTTCTTTTGATGTGTGGGAGAGGAATTAGTAGTTGCCACCCTTACTAAATTTGATCAGTCTTTCTGCTGATATTAGTTCTTTCAGGCTTTTTGGAATTTGTTACATGGAGCTATTCTTTTTGTGTAGATAGAACTTACACATACTTTCGTCTCCTCCTGCATGACATTTGTGACCCCAAGAATGTTCTTGAACCTAATTTATCCAACTATGAACAAATAACAGTTTCAATATTATATATAATTCCACAACTATTAGAACAATATCTTGTTTCTGGAGTTTATGATTTTACAAACAGGTTCTATCAGACAACTAAAACATTTTGTGAGATATGTCCCATTCTGGGTAGCTCGAGTTTTTCACTTTCCATTCTTTTAACCTGTAGTTTACATTGAGCTTTGCTTGATCTGATATTGTATGTTCAGAGCGTAGGGATTTGTACAGTATCAAATTAGATGTATTTAGTAAAGGCGTCAGCTTTTCTCACAGGCTCATGATAAGCAAAGGAGGTCCCCTCAGCATTTTGCCAGCCTCTAGCTTGTATGATGGTATTAGTTTACTCTATAATCATTACAAGCAGATTCAAGGCACTAACCTTATTATCTCTCTTACTACATTTTGTTTCTTTTTTCTTTTTAACAAGAGCTAAAGTTTCAATTAACATTTGGGGAAAAGGAGTTCGTGAAAACCATTACATAGATAGACATTTTACCTTCCTTAGGAAGCTCTGGTATATATATTATAGATACCACACTAGAAAGTGGTATCTATAATCCATTATATATTCTAGATACAGCACTTTCTTTTCTTGAAAATATAGCCTAAATTACTATTTGTAGAGGAGTGCCTTTTCTGAATGAGTCTTTGAACCACCTTATGCTGGGTCCTTTATGAGGTGCCAAAGAGTATTTCCTGTACATTCACCCTGTCCTAATGCTGCAATCCCTACTGTTGCCAGCTCCTTTTTAGTGCCGGAACCCTTACATGTAGTTGCGCCCCACCTCATCTTGCAAGTATTGGGGCCAGCTCCTTAGAAACTTGCAAGTATAGGGGACTGCTCCTTTATAAAGAATGAGAGCTCGTACTATCTTTTTTGTCCACTAAGGCAAGAAGTTCTATAGCTACAATGAAATTCCAGAACAGTGAGAAAATCCAAAAATCGGCTAAGAAGGTCAAATAAACTCAATGCTTAGAAATATGGTGGATAACTAACGGCAATTACATATGTCCACAGGTCAAGAAGCCAAAGTTTGAGAAACGGTGAGATTTCCAGTTTCAACTGCCATCCTCATCATCATGATTGGAATCTCTAGATGCACTGTTGAAACTGATCTTCCAGTTGTGTATATCATTTCTTCCCCGGTGACCTCCCAGAGATTTTTGTTTTTGTTTTTCTCTTTTTAAGCTCCCATATGTCTTAATTTATGGTCCGTTCGTTCTTTTACAGTCTCCTCATAGCTTCTTCTTGAGATTCATGAGTTTCTATCCACTTCTTCACATTTATTGCCATCTCCAACATGTCTTCTGTTGCCTCCTTTATTTTTTTCTTCAGGTGTTGAACTTCTTCTCTAAGTAGTGTGATCTTCTCATGGAACTTTTCAATCTTTTAGTGGAATTCATTTTGAGCCAAAAGATGGAGTGACTGAGAGAAAGTGGGAGTCTGAGCTGGTGGAGTGGAGAGATATGGTTCTGAATGGGAGAGAAGGCTGTCCTTAAGAAGATGATGGGATGGAGAGGGAATAAGAGAATGCATCAGGAATAGATGCAATCAAATAATCAAGGAGATGAGATCTTCTTAGCAAAGGAGAAATCTTGGTAGAAGTGGAAGTCAATTTAAAAAGAGAAGAAGAGTTAGGAAAATTTCACTTAGGATAGGTAACTGAAGTCCTGATCAAATTTCTTTTGGAAAGTGCATTTCTGCGATTCAAAACCCAAAACTTTCTCGGGGGTAATAAAAGTTCTTTTTATCCTTGAAAACTAAAGTGGAGATAGCTAAGGTAAGATACAATAATTGTATTAATGTCCAACAAATGACCACAATAAGTAGGTCAATGGGATTGAAAAAGTACATCCATTGTAGATACATAGTGGAAGAGATCCTTGATGAATCCATTGTTTCCAATATTCTCTTTGATGAGTCATAGTCACTTTTAGGGGCTTTGGCTTAAGCTTATTCCGTGATTATTGTATAATGTAATTTGTGCACATGAGCTTCACATTTTTGACATCCTGTTGTGAGGAATATTATATTGAGAAGCTAAGAGTTGAAGCAGAGATTTATCTCCAATTCTTTTTATCTTCAAGATATTTTTTATCCTCATTACTGTATGATCCAATTAGTCCAGACTCATTTGAGCCATTTGGGCACTGATCTAGACCATTCGGGATGGTTAGGGGCCACTTGGTGTTGATATTATGGTAGCTGTAGAAGGTATTTACCTCCACGTGTAAATCTGACGAGAATAGAATATTCCGGGAAGCAAGAAGAAACCCTAATTAATTGGTTAATAACCCTAGAAGACAAGTCGGCTCAAGAGAATGATTTGTATTAGGTTATTAGCCTCCAAGAGAAGAAGTCGGCTAAAGAAAATGTTATATACTAAAGAATTAACACCCAGAATGAGAAGTCGACCCAGGCAATCTGCTAGAAATAGTATAAATACAGGAGGCCAGTCTTCATTCTGGCCAGTATTCTCAGAACTGCGGAAGCAACACTTGTGCACACTGCTGTTGCAGCTGTTGCAACTAGCAGATTTTGGTTTTGGCTTGGACTCTCTCTTGGTTATGATTTGGACTCTCTAATCAACTCTTGTTACTCTTGCTTGGTGCACTATCCTTGGAGAAAGGTGTGCCACCTTTGTTTGGCTATCCAGTCTAGGGTTGCTTCTAGAATGATTCTTTGTCAAGGTTAAGGTGCTCGGGGGTGGCTTCGGCCTATGGTTGGGTGACAATATTGCTATATTGTCTATGGTTAAACGAGCACATCCATTATATTCTAACAAGTTAGGGGCCCACACTATCTTCAGATAGTCTAACCACTGGAAGATAGATTGGGAGGATTTGCTCAGTTGCAGTTCCAGTTGCAGCCAGTTTCTGCTGCAGCAATAAAACCCTAACCCTCTCGTTGAGGAAGTGAAGAGATTGACCTAATTCCTGGATAGACTAGTGCGCCCTAGCCTAGCGCATCTCCTGGTACTCTTAGCAAGCTAAGACGTCAAGTTTGAGTTTTTGGTCAAATCTAGGGTTGACCAAGTCAAAGCAACCATGACTTACTCTATGAAGTCAGAAAACAAATTAGAAGGGGCTTCTAACTTCAGAGCATGGACAACAAGGATTGGTCTCATCCTTGCCAAGAATAAAGTGTTGGATATCGTGAAAGGAAAGATTGTAGAACTAGAGTTTGAAGAAGGAAAAGAGAAGGAACCACAGAACGTTGCAGTTATGGAGAAGTTCAAAGACAATGACATCAATGCCATGAGTATCATAGTGGATTCTATAAAAGACCACTTGATACCCTACATCTCCCATCTTGA
>ML778981.1:347541-361215 GCA_009831015.1 Picea engelmannii
AATTTCAACAAGAATACACATTGGGCATACCTATTTTGATGAATCTCCAATGATTTGCAAGTAGATGGAACCCTTTGTTGTCTCCTCCAAGCTCTCACAAATCCTCTTCAAGCTCTCCAACTTTGCTCCAACACCAACACCAATAGCTCCTTCCCTCTCCACTCCAACTCAAAGATGAAACAATGAGGAAGAAGAGGGAGAGATTGTGCTTTATCTCCCCTCTCTAACCTTCAAAATGCCCTAGGGCCCATGCACAAAGCCAAAAAATAAAAAAAAATCTAAAAAAAAACAAAAAAAAATTCACTTTTTCGGGCAAAATTTCGAGGAGCACCCGCGTAGGTTTGGGAGCGCGGTTTTGGGGGTTCGGGAGCGAGTGCTGTAGGTTAGGGAGTGTGGGGGGGAGCGTACTGGGAGCGAGCGAGAGCGTGGGGGGGAGCGTATTGGGAGTGAGCGGGAGCGTGGAGGTTCGGGTAGCGGCAGGGAGCGTAAATCCAAGGTTGGGAGCGCGGTTCGGGAGGGTTGGAGCGCGGTTCCAGGACGCTCCCGCTCGGAGTGCGCTTCAGGGGTCCAAATCGCGGGGGNAACCCTGGTTTGAACATCAGTGTTGAGTTGGCATTAGCCAACTTGGATCTTAATGAACTAGTGCTAGAGCCGGTAACTTTTGATGATGATGATCCTCTTGAGGGGTCATCCTCTAGAGTCCACATCAACAAATGCACGGATTGCATTGGATATAGGGGACGAGGAGGAGGATGGAGAGAGCAGTGTTAGTGATGCCAATCTTGATGATTATGACATGAGGGACTACTAACAGTCACGACTCATGAGCTATGAGATTCTTCGATCTACGGTTCTAGAATCTACCCTATGGCTATTTTGTATTTGTCATTGGCATTCCCACCTATAGTATCAATGACTCTAACTCAGTATCTATCTACATTGTAATACATTTTGATTTTGATGACTTAATGAGATTGAGAATGTTGCAGCTTATGATTCTAATTTCTTGTGTGTTCAGTGTTTGTCATTTGATTATCATTGATGTTACAATGTAGTATGTTACATATTTTGTATCATGTAAATCTTCTAGTTTCTAACAAAATATGAATCTTTATGTCTATATTTCATTTTTGTATGTGTAATTTAAAAAAAAAAATCATATATATAATTTTTTAAAATATATATATATATATATATATATATATATATATATATATATAAACGTGTCCTCTGTGTCCTGTTTCCGGGGGTCGTCGTGCCCATGTCGGATACTCGTATTTTCGTGTCCTCTGTGTCCCGTGTCCATGTGTCTGGTGACTTAGGTGCTAACTTGTTGGTGACTAAAACTACATGCTAGAGCACCTAAAAGCCTATGTAACCTTTGTTAGAAATAGGGAAAGAAACATAAAAATACCCTTTTTTATTTTATTTTCTGTTAGCTAGATCAGTAAGAATAGTAAATCTAAATAAAGTCCTGAACAGAAATCAGTAGGAAGACAGTAGATCTGAAACTTAGATCTGAACCATAGACATATTTTTGAGTGAGCACATCAATAAATTTGGACCATAGAAAACTTTCTGAGTATGCATAACAATAGATCAATTTTCTGAGTAATCAAATCAATAGATCTGAATCATAGGAAACTTTCTGAGTATGCATAACAATAGATCTAACTTTTTTGTGTAAACAAACCAATAGATATGAACCTTAAGCAGATTTCTGAGTATGGTAAATCAATAGATCTGATCCTAAACAATATTTCTGACCATGCAAATCAATAGTGGATCTGAACTTTTAGAACATTAAACATTTCAAACAGATCTGAGCAAAATAACTGTAACTTACCTCTTGAAGAATTACCTCTGTGTAATGAAGAAAAACTTGACTCACATGAGGAATGTTATGCCACTGAAGATATGCTCAGAAAAGTCTCGGATTCATGGATCAACCTCAATGGGTTAGATCCTCTATCAATAGAATTGTAGGACAGTCATGCCACCAAGGAGAAACCTCACACAAGAACAACAAAAACCCCAAACAGAAAATTCTGGAATCAAACCCTCATTCCAGTCACACATAGTAGGCAATCTGCAAGAAGAAAGTGTGCTGGATGTTCTAGATCAGGACCAAAGGTGGACGGATGCCTATAATGAAGGTCTAGTAACCCAGCAAGGGTGCCACGGCCCTCAAGGTTCCAGTTCTGCTCAAGAAGGAGGGGACGACAACCTCAAGAAGGGTTCCGCTTGCTTTAGGAGAGGACCGACTGTATTAGACTGGCAACAGAGGAGAGGGCGACAACTTTAAACACTTGCAACAGTAATCAAATGAACCCTCAACACAACAACGCTTAGCACAGTAAAGGATACCTGGTAGCAGCAAAGAAAAGACCTTCAACACAGCAAAAACAAATGGACCTGTCAACAACAATCAAATGAAGGTTGATCTGAACTGTCAAAGGAGGCCACAACACAAGAAGAACTGAGAACAATCCGCCACAGATCATAGGAGAGTGAGTGAGTGTAGTAAAAGTGAGGAGATAGGTTTCTATTTATATTTTTAGGCTAGGGCTAGGGTTATAAAAATATAATTAATATAATAACATATTAATTAATATAAATATTAATTTAATATGTTATATTTAAATATTAATTAATATTTTCATTTTAATCTTAATAAGCCCTAAAAACAAAAATACAAACCCCACTCAAACCTAAACTCAAAAACAAAGGGGGTGAAGAACAATCAAGGGGTTAGGGGAGATAGAGAGGTTTTTTTAGTGGCAACACATGTCCATATAATTCTCAAGGTAACCAAATAACTTTATCATCACTGCATAGGGGTTACATCCCACAATGTGGTCATGCTGATCTTCATAATCTCTCCTAGGTCCTGTGGACCATCCTAGGAGAAAGGAAAAGGATCACACACCAACATATCTTGGCATTACACCAAGATCTTCCTGATCAAAGACCAGGTTGCCCCAGAACATATCTGGGGTCTTATCCACCAAGGTACAAGACCAAGGATCAACCCATGCTTTAAGCATGGGTACCCTAGAACACATCCAGGGGCTCTAGACATATCTAGGGACTTATACTGCTTGGTCCCAGACCAAGAACCCTAGTCAACCACTGGGGCCCTCCCAAGGGTCTTTACTGCTTGGTCCTAGACCAAGAACCCCAGGAGTGTACTGGGGGCCCTAGTCCACAACTAGGGTCTTAAGCCATCCTCTAGAGAGAATGGCTCTTGCAGCTGCATTAAATTCAACCACCTTAACTAAAACAACAGTAAAGTTCCTAGTCAATTTCCTGATTTAAAACAACAACAAACAAGAGTGTAACAACAAAAACTTAGAGCCATCTTGAGACAAAGAAAGACCTAGATGGCAGCCTACTAGGACCTCAAAAAATCTTCACTTACAAGCTTCGACATTGGATGCATGGGCTCAGGATCCCCCTAGGCCAGTTCTGAGTGGGTTCTCATCAACTTTGGGTGGAAGATAAGCACCATATACTATGAGAGGATACAAGTACCCCCTCTTTGCTTCGTTCCATGACATGAATTTGGAGCATTGAGGTTCTTTCCCTTGTACTTTGCTCTAGAGCATTGCATTTCTTCTTTTTGGCATCATGACAACTATGCTTAGATATTTTAGGGTAGCTCCGATTCTTTCTTATAGGAGTGGCCTTCACACTCCCAGTTTATATCACTACTTATATATTGAGCAGTCCCATTGACCTACCTTTGGTCATTTGTTGGACACTAATAAACTTATCTTATATTAGAGATATTTCCAATGGTCCACTGAACCCTCAATTATGAGTTCATAATATGGTCTCGACAAGTTGAACCTATTTTGGCCAACTAGGTGTTGTTAGTCCTATCCTTCCACCTGCGTTGTCTCTCCACATTATCGTCTTTTCACTTTCTATTGTACATGTAAGTAAATAAAGGTGTCACCATCTTGTATTAGGCTTTTGGCACATGAACGTAGTAGGTTCTCCTTGCAAAGATTGCTTCTACCATTTTTTGAGACAATATTGAATAAAAACAATTATTGCTTCCTAATTCATCATTGTGGCAACAAATATGTTTACAAAATACGCAAAAGCCAGGGTTGTAAGAGTAGCTACAATAAAAGAGACCGCAAGATTCCTATTGGAGTTAATATTTTGCAGGTTTGGGTGTCCAGACTCCAATTCAGATCACACTTATTGGATGAAGGTCCTCACTTCTACAAATGTTTAAAAAACCCAATGGAAATTTTTAATGTTAACCATTGTAAAATCAATCTTTATTGAGGCAAGGAAGCCATAATGCCCATGGAATATTAGGTACCTTCCTTGAGAATAACAATAGTAGAAAGATGATAGAGTGAGGAATCATTGAAGAATAGGTTAGAGGAATTAGAGAGGCTCGTTGAAGACAAAGTTTGGTCTCAATTCCGATAGATCGTGGCAAATGGAAGAATGAAAAGGTACCAGGAAAAGATGTAAGGAAGCATTATCAATTTTCACATGCAATTCTATGTGACTAATTTCATATTTGAAAATTACTTCCTAGTGATCAAGCAGTAAACCCTAGCTGTTATCACCGGACAATTTTACATTGAAATTATGACAGAAAATTAGAACATCGTAAACAACAAGATCCAAGATAAATCATCCTCACACTTGAAACACAAAATTTTCTGTTCTGTAAATGTCAAATTCAGAATTTTTCTGAAGGCAATATCAACTTTCTCCAGTGACAAAATCACCAAAAATCTGAGGACAACCCTGTCCTTTGAAAACCAAAAATCAGCAAAAATTTCAGAACAATTCCCAATTTGCAAACCTGCTGAAATCACTTGTATGACTTGCTAACATCAGCCGTACGGACTGTACAGACTACTGACATCAGCTTGTACAGACTGTCACCTGCCCAGAAAACTCACACGTGCGAACTGTCACACATGTGGCTGTGCGGATTGTCTGTATAGTTCTGCTCACATGTGTGAGCTGTACTCGCTCACACGTGCGGCTCAACTCCTTCCTCACATGTGTGGTCCCTCTTGGCTGAAACATAAGCCTTCCTTGGCTGAAAAACTGAAACATAAAATCTCCAAGAACCCTAGGCCAGATTTTCCACAATTGTAGAATTTTCCTTTGTTGAAATTTCCAAGCTCCTAGCACAAGTGCACTCTCACTTATGCTAACTCCATAATGACACAATGAGATTTGTCACAATCTCTCCCCTCATATAGGAGTCTTATGAGTGAGTTTAAGAACCCCTTCTAAACTCAACAGTTAATTAGAATATTTTATTCTTCTTTGTGGATGTGAAATTCCAACACAAGCCCACAAAGCCCATCACCAAGCCCATGAGGCCGTAGCCTCATCTCGGGGGCGTTTTCATTGAAATGAAAGAGTAATCTGGTGCCAATGAGGATTCCCACATGCATGACACCATGGCTCCTTGTGGGAATGCCTCCCGTTGCTACAAAAGCATCAACACTCCCTCTTAGCGAGGGAGGCATTCCATCCTCCGTCACCAGAAAGTATCTCTGTATCCCCTACCAGATCTTCTATCACAACTGCACTCCAATCCTCCTGACTGGCTGCTCCCTCTGTCACCGAAGCAAATTCTACTGTAACAAATGGATGAAATTAACACGTTTTGGATGGAATTAACACATTGTCCAAGACGTTACAACCACTCTTTTTTGTCTTATTTTGCAGAAAATCAGACTTAGGACAACAACAAAATCATCCTAGGGACTATCCCCTGAAGCTAGCAAGCACTAGCCCAAACGGAGAGGGGTTCAACCTATGACAATTTGGGGCTTTTCTCCTTGAATTAGCCAAGTTTTTATCGCTGTAATAATAGAATATATCAGCTCAATTGGAGGGTGGAAATTTGTGCTAACAAATTCGTGTCGTTGTCGGGGAACGCAAGCCTTGGTGACAACGACATCGGTGAGTTTTTACTTTAATTGGTTTATTTTTTTAAATTCCTCTGGTGACTCCACAGGATATAGGGATGATTGCACAGGGGACTTACACAAGAAGATCTTTTGGTTTTGATTCCCTTACAAGGTCTAGTTCCGAGCTCGAACAAACTCTAACTTATTTCTTGAAATAAGACTATTCTTTCACCAAGAACTCCTCTCGAAGTTGGTAAGCATACTGAGTACTTTGGTAAGTTATTTTCTATGAACACTATGGTGAGTATAACTTTGACACCTTCACCTTTGGTTTTATTTTCATCTCAAGCTAGTAGGGTAGTAGTTTTGCTTTTTTCTATCTAAGACTAACAATATGGTAGCAGCTGTGAGGCCACCAGGAAGGTGGAGATTCTTTGCTTTTGATCCACTAAGTTTTGCTGCATTTCCAGACTATCCTCATGGCTTACCTGCATGTAAATGGTTTAAATACTTACCTTTGTTTGTAGGGAGGTCGAGAGAATCAATTGAGGATCACTTGGCTGCGTTTTCAAAATTGTTGGATGATTTTGAGGTGGAACATGAGGATGTGGCGATGAGGATGTTTGTATCGACCTTCGAGGGGGAGGCACAAGCATGGTGCAAATCCCTTCCTGATGCCTCCATTGATGGATGGGACGCGGTCCAAGAGAAGTTCACTAAACGATCGACGGATAAACATGACAACTTTTCTTTAGTTAGTGCTTTTAATAATATTAAAAAGAATAGGGATGAGACTGTCATTGTTTTTAATGCTCATTTTTTCAAGACTTATTATACAATCCCTACTACTATAAGGCCTAATGCTACTTAGGTTTTAAATTATTATCTTGAGGCATTTAATGGTATTTTTCTCAGGAATAAGGAACCTCAAAATTTGGATGAGGCCTAGGCTGCTGCTATTAAGTTAGAAGGACATTTTATTGCAGCCTACGGTTTCATTCCGATCCATGAATTTCAACTACCGATTGTTCAAGCAGTGCAGGAGGTCCTTGTTATTAAGGATGAACCACAACTTGCACCATGCCAGGTTCCCAAAGATGAACAAATTGATGATTCAAGCTTGAATGATCAAGAACCAATAGCAGTATCACTCAAGTCATATGCAGAGTTCCATGAAGATAAAGGTGAAAGATTTGAATACTCAAGAGTGTTCATTGGTTCCTCTCATTAGTGAAGATGGAAAATTTCAAGAGGAGGAACCACAGGTAAACCAAGTAGAGATCAGTCAACGAGAGATTTCATCTTTTCCTGTCACAGTAGTGGTTTAGGAACAACTTGATCAGATACCATTACAGTATGAGGAACCACTTTTGGTTCAACGAGAGGATGATGTCTCTTACACTTTGCCTATGATTCCGCATCTCGAGGTTGTTCTTCAGGATCGTGAGACTGATCAGACCTTGGATATTAGGGTTCATCATTACCTAGTTGAGCTCAGGATGATGAAGGTGTTTCAGTAGGTAGACTCTAAGAGTTTTGTCTCTTGTGCATTCACGCTTATTAACGTTGAAATAACATATTCTAAATCCTAACCAACAACCTTCAATCAACTTGTAGCCTTTAGGTATGCCTTCACTAGCAAATACATCAAGGTAGCTTTGGGTCTTATGAGATTTTATGGTTGGTCCCCCTGGAAGGTTGACATTGTCGATCTTTCCCGTCACACTGATCATTTGGCTGCACGGTTACATTGGTCCTTTGAGTATGATGATTTGACCATCGCAGGGTGAGGTAAAAGTTTTGGTTTTTAGGGTAGTTGTCTTACCTTTCCGCATGTCATTTCAATAGAGTTTATTTGGTAGATTTTAGGACAACAATTTTCATTTTCCTTGTAGTGTCTTTTCCCTTTAGTTATTTACTTCAGTCTTTGCTTAAGTGTTGTTGATTTTTGCCAAGTTATATCAGCATGTGGTCGTGTCTTGTGTGTCTTTCCTTTCATGAATAAATGGCTTTCCACTAGTGCTTTTCGTGGGTCAAAATTTGAATGTCTATCTTTCACATGCCGAGCCTTTGTGTCTATCATTAGAGTGAGCCTAGATGGGGTTCTCGTTTTGTCATTGTTCTCGAAGCATTGAGCCTTTAGGATGAGTAGTTTGAGGAGACATAGGAGTGTCTTGAGTCATCTTATGTCTTGTCTCCTCATCTCTTATCATTGAGTCCTATGCTTTGAGTCAATCGTCCCCTTCATCCAACAATAGGGATATGGTACCTAGTTCTTTCATCTTGATCTTCTTGAGTTATCACTTCGTGCTGAGGGAAGAGAGACATCATTGCTCTTCTTTTCAACAGGTCATCTTGTATTGACTTCGACACATTATCTACGGATGACCCAGAGGTAGGGTGCTTTGGTAGCCGTTAGCCTCATTGGCGGTTATCTCGCATCCGACAAGGCTGAGTATCATTGGGCCTTGATTGGATGATCCTTGTCATTGTTCGACTTCAGAACATCTTTCACAGTGATAGGTTGTGCTCATACCTTAGGACCCATCGTCATTATTGGTGGTGTTCCTTCGCACTCGACATGCGTTCTCATTATTGGCATCTGATTAAGTGACTCTCTCCCTTGTGTTGACATCAAAATATTTACCGCAAGGAGTGTACAATTGGGTGATAACATGTAGCGGATGTGGATGAGACCTCTTGTGTTTTAGTGGGAGGTTTTATATTGATTTGACTCCATGGCCTATTGGATAGGCTTTGGTATCACAGGTCAACTTACAGGATCTTTTTGTCAGCTTACAGGGCCTTCTTTCCTTCCACACATTTACAGGGGTATTCTTGGTACATATTTCTTCAGTTTTCAGAGGGCGTCGTTGATACATCTTACAGAGTTCTCATAGAACAGTTTAAGCTTTATAGACACAAAGATTCACATGGTTCTCGACATCCCATGGGGGGATCCCATCCCCTTGTGTTGCCATTGTTAACCCCTAGATTTTCACCCTTGAAAATCTTGAGGATTAAGAGCCAACATGCACTATTTTGGTTGGCATTATGAGATTCTCCTAGAGTTTAGCAGTCGTGGTTAACAGAGGTTGGTTCCTATCAATGATATGTATATGATTGGTACATGGTTGTTTTGTTTAGAGTTAGAGCTAGCTTGTTTTCCTTTGCATTTGAGAGAGATGTCTACATCCAACAGGTGTCCCTACATTTTAAGAGACACGGTTTGAGTGGATCACTTGACAATTTGGAGCAGTTTTGAACATACATGTATGGTCCTTGCATGATTCTAAGCTCGATAACATTTTTCTGGGCGACATGCAAGAACTTTCTATTTTTAGCAGTTTGAGCTCCAGGCCCCATATTCAGATTCTGAGCACACATTATGGATCCTTGAGACATTTTGAATTTTTTTGACCTTTTCCGGGATGATTTGTCACATTTCTATTTTTAGCAGGTTGAGCACCAGGGCTTGCATGTCAAATCTGATTGCGGATTCAGATTCCTTGGGAGAAATCGAATCCAATGAGTATAATATCATTGACATGCAAGGTTTTTCTATTTTTCGTAGTGTCTATTTTTAGCAATGGACACGTGGTGGTGTTCTCCTAGTCATCTCGAGCATTGTTGGAGAGTTTGGATGAGTTTTGGGGAGTTTTAAATTTTTGGGACTGGACAACTAATTTTGGAAACTTCTATTTTTAGCACTGGTCGTCATCTCCAGCAGTGACCAGTGATAGGCTCAAATTTCGACATGTGGAAGAGTTTCAGTGTGAGGTGGCATCTACATGGAATCATTTGACAAGGGTGCATTTTCCAAGGCATAAACAGTAATTGAGAATTAATTAAAGTAAAGAGGATGAGATGAGGTGGCACTTCTTGACAGATAATTTAGCCAATCAAGGCTAATTTTTCTCATTAATTTTCTTCATTCACAATTATCTGAATTTTCATGCATTAACTCCCTCTTATCCTCACACATACGCCACTCCTTCACTTAACTATCCCTTACACTCTCACTCATAACTCACCCATGCACATTACTCACTCACACTTATTCCCTCATGCGCATTAATTCCTAAATTATTCATTGACACGTCCTCATCTTCTCCTCTGGGAAGTGTGCCTTACTCTCTATATAATGGAGAGGTTTATTCATTATTATGGTGGATTTTTGTGGCAACAACATATATTCTTTCTATCTTTCTTTCGTCTCTCTCTTCTCTCTCATTCTATAGGCTAGCTACTTTCTCTTAAGAAAGAGTGATCATTGTACCGGTTGTGGACTTGGTGATTGTTGTGCAACCAACCCTCTTGCAAGAAATTTTGTGTTTGTGTTCTAACCTTGTTTCTTGATGGTACTTTGTGAATTTTTGCAATCAGATAAGTCGTTTTCCTTGCTGTTCCTTGTGATTTATATTGATCTTTTAAGCAGTTTCTATCTCTATTTCTTGTCTATATTTCGTGTGCTAACTCTGCAAGATCCCTCCAAGCGAAAAAATCTATCTTTTCCCCACATTTTGGACGGAATTAGCATGCTGTCCAAGACGTTACATCCACTATTTTTTATCTTATTTTATAGAAAATCAGACTTAGGATAGGATCAAAATCACCCTAGGGACTCCCCCCTAAGGCTAGCAAGCACTAGCCCAAACAGAGAGGGGTCTAGCCCATGACAATTTGGGGCTTTTCTCCTTGAATTAGCCAAGTTTTCATCGTTGTAATAACATAATATATCAGCTCAATTGGAGGGTGTAAATTTGTGCTAACAAGGCTACAGGGTAGTTTAAATTTAAAAAAAAAAGAAGAGAGCCGTATGACTATTGTACAACCGTACAACGTATGGCTGAATACGCTGCAGTGAGATCACTGCAGATCGGTTGGCAAAAGATCGTGGGCCGAAGAGTTGAGAGCCGCGGGTTGCTGGTGAAGATTTGGACGCAGAGGAGAAGAGGATGGGAGCTCACGGTGCTAGGTCGGGTTGCAAAGATTGTAGCCGCCAGGGATAGGTGAGTGGAGGTGGATAGGAGCTGGCCATGGCAGAGGCAACAAGCGCACAAGCAGTAGCTCAAGTAGCTGCATCCGGAAAGGGAAAATCGGGTTGCAAGGCTGTGAAGACGACGAATGTGGTAAGTAGCAAACATGGGGGGGGTGGCGGCTGAGAGTGGCTACAGAGGCGTGACAACAAGGCGGTAGAGAAGGTTGCGGGTGCTGGGCACTAGGAGAACTAATGGTTGACGACAGAGTTGGAGAGACGCAGAGTCTGCAAGGAGTGATGACTATAGGGAGAAGGTGCAGCCGCTAGGTGAAGAAGAGGCCACATGTTGCAGGGCCAATGACCGCCAAGGCCATAGGCAACCACTAGCCAAGGAGTGAGTCGTTGACAAGGCCAACGAGGCCATTGGCTAGCCAAAACAACTGTGAGAGCACAATTAGCGAGGCCACCAGCTTAAATCGCCAGTTCAGCTAGCCAATAGGGTTTCCACGTAGTACAACAATAGAGTAACATGCCCCAAAGGTACCCAGGCAACGAATCTGGGCAACAGACAACGGGCGGAAATCCAGGCAACATGCAAAGATTGGGCCAGCGGGCAGAAATTCAGGTAGCCTCAAGCAAGTTTGGGTAGTAAGCTCGGGCAACAAATTTGATTTTTTTCAGCAGGTTGTCGAGATGGCTGCAACAAAATTGCGATTTGAGGATAGGTTGGATGGGGTTTCCGATTATAGTCCTTGGAAGGAGAGAATCATGTTGGTGTTGATGGAGAACGAGATTTGAGAATTTTCCAATACTCAAATCATTCCAGCAAATCTGACACAATTGGTCATCCATCATCAAAAGGATGTGAAAGCTAGGCACATAATTGTAGATGGAGTAAAGGATCATTTGATCCCTCATTTATCTGGAAAGAACACTGCTAGGGACATGTGAGAGGCTTTGAAGGGTTTATTTCAAAGTAAAAACAAGAATCACAAAATGGCGCTGAGAGAAAAGCTTAGAGACAAAGATGACAAGATTAAACATGGTGACAACTTATCTCACCTGGATCCGATAGGTTTGAGATGAATTGGTTGCAATCGGGGAGACAATAGATGATTCAGAATTGGTGAGGACGACACTCAAAGGTTTCACGAAGTAGTGGACACCATTCATCAAAGGGATCGTCGCACGTGAGAAGCTCCTTGATTGGATGAGGTTGTGGGATGACTTTGTTCAGGAAGAACTTCGAGATGAAGAGATGGATGGAGGTGAGCACAAGATCGATGATGAGAACATTTTTCTCGCCAACCAGGTAAAGAAGGGCAAGTTCAAGAAGATTGCTAGTGGAGAGTCTACCTCTCAAGACGACAAGAAGAAAAACATGGGCAAAGTCAAGTGCTTTGCATGTCACAATTTTGGGCATTATGTAGGTCAATGTCCAAACAAGAAGAAGGGTGGAAACTGGATGCAACCAGAGGTAGCTGCGTTGGCGAAGGCTCAAGTGGATGAGTTTGCCAAGAAGTTTCAGAATGAATTCTTACTTGTTTCCCATCTTTCCTTAGGCACCATATCAGCTGGTGCATGTCTACTAAATAGTGGAGCCACTTGTCATATGACAGGAGCACATGAGTTGTTTGGGAGCTTCATAGAGTCAAACTCAGACGTGTATGTGGAACTTGGTATGGTGCAGTAAAGGGATCTGGGACAATGCCATTCCAGATGGTGTTAGGAGGCGTGTTAAGAGTGATGGACATGCTATGGGTGGCAAAACTCGGGAGTGTGCTCTCAGTCTCAACGATTGAGAAGACCATCTTTGAAGTACTATTCCAGGAGGACAGGCGATGATCAAGCCCAGAGGATCTAGCTTAGAAATAACAACTATTCTCGGAGTTAGAGTGTAATACCCTAGGTCGAGTCCCTGTGAAATGTACTGATGTTTGTAGGCTGGTGAGCCGAGTGTTGATAAGCTGGTAGGCTTATGTGTTATAGGCCGAAGATCCTGGATGCTAAGGCCAATAAGCCTGATTTTTGTATATGTAATTATGCAGATCATTAATAAAAATTATACATCGTGTGTAGACCGATCACGAAGAAAGAGCGATGGGGGACGAAGCTCCACCAGGTAGGAAAAGGGATGGGACTGAGAGGATAGGAAAGAGGGGCTAAGCTAGAGGGCTTAACCCAAGGGAATATTATAATATATTCCTGAATAATGAAAATATTAAAGTGGGGAAAAATAAACCCAGTTATCCTAAGTTCCTGGGAAAAGGGGAAACAAATGCTAAATGGAGTGCATGCAGCTCCAGGAAGATAGGTGTCGATTTGGGCACATGCAGTTAAAGCTGGAGAGTCAGCTCGTTGGGGGGGGGCGGGGGGGTTCGCTCCCCATTCTTCCATCCTTGCTTAACTCGTTGGGCCTCCATCGTTGACCCCTGTATCTTTCACACACCGCGGAAACCAGTAACTCGTGAAGCCGACCTGTGTTTTCATGTGAAGCACAACATATCCTTACTTGCCAAAGCCGTGTTGTGCCTTACCGAATTGTGGTTGTTGCCATTCCCTGAGCTATACTGAACCTTTGTTGTTGTCTTCACCTTGCTGGCACTGAGTTGAAGTGGTTGAAGAAGTGGGTTGTTAGGCCTGTGGTTGATCCAGGTGGATATCGGGGGCCACCCACCTTTTCCAAATGGCTCAAAACAGTTTTCTGGCCATTTTGGCAATTTACTATTTTTAGCAGGTTTTCACTTCCGGGGCCATTTTGAGGGCCTAAATGAAGTTTTTTTGAGA
>ML778981.1:363735-438807 GCA_009831015.1 Picea engelmannii
ATCGTGTATTACTGTATATCTGTGTTTATGGTTGCATCTCTGATATATTTCTGTCATATTATTGAATGTCTGCGATATCTCTGTGCATTTCTTTATTATATCTCCAATCTCATTTCGTGCCGAAAATAATCCGGATCAGTGGTGGAAGAGGCAGGTTGTCAGGCCTGTGAGCAGCTATCTCCAGGTGAGAGAGTTTCTGGGAAGTGATTTTATCCTAGAGAGAGTCTAGCACCAACTACAGAGCTTTAAGAATTCTTGATCCGGCCTGTTGCTGAGACCCTGAAAGGGGAAGTGGAGTAGCCGATGGACTGTGGATATTCCTGGGGTGGAACATGCATGTGGGGAATGAGTCCATGAGTAGTGGGCGTAAGAAGGGTCTTGGAGAGAATCCTTCCAGTTGCACTGTGTAGTCTCTTGTAACCTCAACCTAGTCTAGGATTCCCTTGCCCTGAGTGGAGCTTAGTCCCAGCTCGGGGGTGACCCACTGTTGAGCGTGATGAACAATGTGGTCTAAGGCTGGGAGGTTCGTGGAAGGTCTGCAAGCAGTTGGTGGTTTTTCTTCAGTTAAAAGAGAAGTATCATTTCTATGCTTAATTATGTATGTTGTGCATGTCTGCGATTCTTGCAATGTTATCACGTGTTCAGTTGCATGTAGGAATTACTGTCAATTCCACAGAAGTCTATATGGTAGCAGTAATTCTGTGTTATTTGTTTTAAATTCATTAGAAATGCATGTTATATATATATATATATGTTCCTCTGTGGCGTTGCCCGGTTGTTGGGTGGCCGGGGGTGTTTCGTTACAGATTGGTATCAGAGCAATAATTGGGCAAAGTTATGGTTGCTTCAGTAGCGTTACCCGACCTGTTGGTGGCTGGGGACGTTATATAGAGAGAGCAACTTGTATAGACTAAAGGGCCAGCCTATGCGAGCAATGGCTAGCATGAGAGTGGCAGAGAACAAGGAGCAGGTAGCTCCGAAGGTTGAGCAACTCAATGGGAGTCAGCCTTTAGGTTCAGGTGGGAAGGAACAACCTTCCAAGTTTGTCAAGAAGGAGTCATGGTACGAGATGACCATGTAGGATGCTCAGGAGCATGAGGCTTCTAGGAACATGTTCAAAGGGAAGTGGTTGAAGAAGGGTCCAAACAAGATGGTAGGGATAGCTTTCGTTTTAGAGAGAGCATCCAATTAGATGGATTGGAGAGCAGCCCTGTAGCAGATTTGATAGTGACGACAGAGCCACTTCCAGGTGGTAGAAGTACCTTCCTCGCTAAGAGGGAGTGTTGATGTATTTAACATCGGACAAGTACTTCCACATTGGCTTGGTGTCTAGCATGTGGAAGTCGTCATTAATACCTCTCAGGACTTAGGGAATTTACTTTGATTGAGTAATAATTAAAGTGAATGACCTTTTATGATTAATAAAGTTTGATTAAGTTAAATGCCTAAGTTGTTGGCATTAGTAACTTAAGTGAGTTAATTAAATCCTAGCTATTAGATCTAAAGTGAAGGTGAGTTTTAGTCTCAGCCCTTGATCACTTTAGAGATCTAGGGGTTAACTCAACGTTATTAAAGGCAGCCTAAGTGAGAGGATGCGACACACAGAGTGAGGAGATCTCATTGATTGGCTGAGGAGGACATTTCATCCAAGTGTAAGTGGGCAGGTCAGAGGAAAGGAGCAAAGGGGCAGCAAGGGAGATAGCAGCCATGTAGGCTATGCTATTTGCTGTTATTGTATTTTCCTCAAATGGGCCATTAGACCAGGATGGGAGCCCAAGATTTTATTTAATAAAATCAACTCAGAACTGGTTTTCCCTTGGGGGTTTTTCCAAGGGTGATTTACCCAGAAACATCGTGTGCAATGTGTATGGTTTCTTATTATGCTTCTGCTCCAATGTTTCGTTAAAAACCTAGCTGTGCATTTATTCAATAAAACGATTTTATTTGGAATTTAACTGCCGGGTGCTGGGTTTAGAAATTAACAGTCACTTCAGGTTTAACTTTACAATTCTCACCAGCAGTGTTTCCAAATTTATTTGGAAACTACCAAGTACAGCAAGTTGAGAAAGTCAGTCGATAAAAACATCAAGATTACTGCTCACAGAAAACAGGTTTAGAAGGAAAAATGCTTTGGCCAAAGCAAGCATTCATTTCATAAAATTTGAATGCAAAATTGGTTTGCATAAACATATTGGCCCTAGACAGTTTTCCCAGTTATGTCTTATGGAAACAATAGAATACCGATTCTTTTCTCATTGTGGTTCACTAATTAAAGTACATTGAGATCAGTTTGTGTAGAAGTTGAGTAGCCTTGGTTGTGGGTTGTGATTGGTTCTTAGCTGAAATTGCATCAAGGCCCTACATTATCTCCTGGGCGTTTTAACATATGGAAGTTTGTTTAGGATACATTTCACTTGTAACTTGTTAGCTTTTCTATCATACATGAATGTTGGAATGCTGATATTTCAAGTAACTTTTTTTGAACGTTAGTGGCTGTTCTTGACTGTCCCTTTTCTCATCTCAGGTGCAATGGAAAGAGTCAGAAGTTTCAATGTTGCGGGAGAATCCCTATGCTGAATTCCCTCCAACTCCAAGTACCCCCAAGGTGGGAGTTTCATTACATTCTATTATGATTATTTGTTCTAGTACAGGTGATTGGTCTAGATAACAAATATAAGTATTTTACATTGGGTGCAGCGTTCTCATCGTGGAGGGGATCAGGAACGAGCTTCTATGCGAGGATTTGTTGGATTAGATGAAGGTTTCACAGGTAAAGAATTCAATTTATTGTCTACATTATTAGCTTTTGATGTCCAGGATTAGATTACGTGGATACCTTTTTGAGTCTCAAGTATCTATTCCTATTTTTGAGGAACTGTTATATGGACGATTTTGTTATATTTGTGCATGTTTATACTTTCTTTATGATATAATATAACTGGAGTGTATGTCAATTGAGTATATGCTTGATAATTTCAGGTGAGAGGGTTGGCAAGCGGGAGCATAAACGCAAGGTACATTCTGAAGCATTATTGTCCTGAATAATGATGTCAAATACAACTTCTCATCTATCCATGCTAAGATTAATTCATTCTTATTGGTTGCATTGCTATCTAGGCTCCTGCAAGGTTCTCGGAAACCCCACCGTCACCACCTCAGAGCAAGAGGGCTCGCAAGATGAAGGCTTCGGATAGTTGAGTTTAAGGTATTCTTTGATATATTTTTTATGTATTCAACATAGTTTGTTACAGAAAATAAACAATAAAATTTACTTAATAAGTGATTCCTATTAAAATATTTATTAGCTATACTGGGAAAGCTGGTACTTCTTTTGGTCAGCTTTGTCCATAATCCATTATTAGAGAAGAACTAATATTATTTAAGTGGGGTTTTCTGCTTCTGGTTTACAGACTATGATATTAAATGGAGTTTGTTGCTCTTGAGGGCATTGAAAATGAAACAGTGCAGCAGGATTATGACTTGTGGGGCATTTGATGGATCTATTCTGTCACTGCTAGAGCTGCTCTGGAAGATTCGAATATGAAGTATACAGTTTTTTTAAGTTATACAGACTCTTTTATACAGCGCTGCCAACAGTAGTGGTCAGAAAGTTAAATTGAAGATGTATCCTCCATGGACCTGTTGACATTGCATCAATTGAGAAGTTCTTTTTTTTTTCCTTTTTTGGTTTCGGGGTTGAAATTGTTTGTAATATATGTTTTTCCTCTTGTATTATATGATACAGCTAACATTACTTCTCCCACTTATTATGGATGTATTTTTTGTTACTTAATTTGTAAATTAAAACAATATTTTCTAATAAAGCAAGGTTTTTATTAAACTGGATTAACGAGCTCTGTGGTAGAATTGTAATTTTTTTGAGATATTGTATATAATGAATTACTCACGCTACCTGTTAAAGTGACAACAGGTATTGGAGATGGTCATAATTGGAGTAGCATATCAAGATATGCCAATTTTCCTTCCGTTATGTGATACTTAGGAATGATCTGGTGAAAACATTCATAGTTGTTTGGTAAAATGGGCTACTTTTAAAGAAATAGATTCGTATGTCTGATTCTTTCGGGTAGTGTTTGTTTCTGTTTTTATTCTCTAATATTTTCTATGTATTAGTCATCTTATACTGATTGAACGTTAGTTCTTAACTTATTTCTGTATACCTACTTGGATGTTTTGAATTTCTCAATCTAATGAGTGCATAGACAAAAAGCTATCTATTTGTCTACATGGCATGTTGAGCCGACAAGCTGATTGTGGTGAAATTTGTGTATTTATGGCATTTTGCATTCAGTTGCAAATGTTGTCAGTATTTATCATTACATCGCAGTCGAGCATTTGTTTGAGAAATCTAATTCAAAGATATCTCGCACTAGCATTTTATGGGGATGTGCCTGCTCTGTCTTGTAGACGGGGGATATCCGTTGATGTCCTCATTTGCAAGGGATGGCTTCGGGATGTTCCAACTTCCCATGTTGCACCTTGTGAAATGGATACGTCTTGAAGAACACCTGCAAATGTGGACACTAGAGTATTTACTATTTCCTGACCTTGTCACAGGATATAGCAAGGTATCCCTTTCAAAGCACCACTTTCCAAACTAGGAAAAGTGCTATATTTTTTGAAAACTGTAAAGTTATGTGGGTCCCATTCTTTTATTCGTAACTCACTTCTCCTAAATCCATAAAGCCTTTATCCCATTCAATAGTGTCCAACTGGAAACTTTCATGAGCTACATTAAGTGGGAATCTAAGTAGCAACAAACGGTTTTTGGAGCTTGGAGCAAGGTCCGATTATGGAATAATGGAGTGCAAGTTGGGAGCTGTACAAGTGTACTTTGTAGATTTTCTTATAGATTTTAGGCTCTCTTTTAGATTTGGGTTGCCATTTCCTCTTCTAAAACCTTGCATTCAACCTCACCTAAATTTTGAAAATCCTCTATTCAAGAAAAAGCTTAGGCAAAATGACTCACCCTTTGTGATAATGAAAGGGAGGAAAGACAACTAGAGCACTAGAAGTGGAAACTCATTCCCATCTCAAAACATATCTTGAAAGACAAAAGGTACTTTTGACAAAACACAACCTCTTCTTCAATATGTGACCGAAATAAAATAAAACAAAGCCAAAAGTACCGGTGAGTCATACAAATGGCTATGCTGTTTTTTCAATGATGGATTTTCATAGAGTTCTAGTAGTGAATGATGTTAAGATGATAAGAATGATGATGTTACCACGAGCCTTGTGATGGTGTACTGATATGCATTCACTAGTCACGAGGTGAATGGGTATATCATATCATGAAGTCTTTTTGACTTGGTTGTTTAACGTAAAACCTTGATGCTTCTTGGTAACATATTTTCCTTGCTTCCATTGTTGTATGTTTGTTTGTGCTTCGTGCACTTTTTTCATTGGTTGTAATTCACCTTTCTTGAGAGTGAAACCTTCAACACCATATAATTTATAATGTTGACCTTGCCAATTAAACTCCATGAATTGTGCTTCGACATTGGTGGTGTAAGTACCTAACTGCATCAGCCATTCTTCACCTAGCACCATATCAATCTCTTCGAGTGGTAGAGGATAGAATCATATTTGTAGATCTAGTTTTTGTAATTGAACTGAAACTTTATGACATCTTCCTACTCCATTGACCTTTGTCTATTAACGACTGTAACTGTGAGTTTCTTGGTGGGGTACACAAAAAATGTTTAGTTGTTTAGCGACATCAATGTCTATATAGTTATAAGTATTGTTGGAATCTACAAGTATCGTTACGTGTCTACTTTTGATGATTCCTTTGAGATTTAATGTCTTAGGTTGTGATTTCCTTGTCCCGGTTGTAGGTGGAATTGTGGGTTGTCTTTCCTCTTTTCTTGGGACCTGGATCTTATCGATGTTCCTAAGATGGCGTGGAATATATTTTGTAGTTAGTTCTTGTATTTGGTCTTTTTGAGTGGTAGTTTATTTTTGGGGGATCCCATCTTTATTTTTATTTTTTTCGTTGCATGAGATTGAGGCTAATGATGATTTTGGCGCTACTTTGTTATCAATTTTAGGTATTTAAATTTAAATTTTATAGGGCTGACTTATTATACATTGATTTTGTTTGTGATTTGTGGAGGACTAATTTGGCCTTAAAGGCTGATTTTTGTAAGTCAAGGGTTTTACTATGAACTCATCTATTCTTTCAGTTAGTAGATAATCCTTTCTTTATGCTCATTAGTTATCGTTGACCTATTGTCATTGCCGGACTCTGAATTGTACCTAATAGTGATTTCTCGTTGGGTTCAATTTCTCTACTTCATTTTCATCCATTATTTTATTTTCAAATAGTGTAGTGACTTGTCTACACAGATGTCTCGGAATCCATCTCCTATCACATTCGGGACAATTATTTCCCTTTATTAATTATAGCCATTGTCTTTTAGACTCTTTGATTAACTTGTCAATTCTACAAATAGATGTCTCGGAATCCATCTCCTATCACATTCGGGACAATTATTTCCCTTTATTAATTGTAGCCATTGTCTTTTAGACTCTTTGATTAACTTGTCAATTCTATTTTTCATATCTTATATTAAATTGCAACTTTATAAACTAATTCTTTTTTTTCTTTCCTAACTCTTTCTGTGACATCTCAGTCCTATCCATAATTTGTGTGGCGCTACTTGTTTCATTTTCATAACGATGACCCTATGTTTGCACTTTGTCATTATTACCCATTTTGGGGTTGGTGTTTTTCTTTGCGGACTCCACTTCTTTACTATTAAATTATAATATATTTTAATGAGCGGACTTTATAAAGTAAGCGGGCTTGGCATAAAATAAAATATGCCAAATTAAACAAAATAAAAAGGATCTGGAATGTTTTTTTTAAAAGGGGCACGACTTTAGCTAAAGGGTGTAGGAAAAAGTAAAAAAATATTGATGGTTGAGTTTAGTTAGAGTTGGTACGATCAATAAAAGGTATGAGACATTAAAAAAAATGGCAATGCAATGTTGGGATAGTACATGTGAACATGTACGACAGAAATGTAGGATAACACAAAAAGTTTAAAGGTAGTTGAATCAATTGTAAGGATGTATAGATGAAGGATTGAGGATGAAGGGTAAGTACTACCAATCATTGGTAGCGTGTTCTCTTCATCCTGCCCATTGGGTGGTGGATAGTGTGGTATCTAACAAATATGAAATAAAGGTACACTACCAATTATTTTTAGTGTGCTTGGTGTATAATTTTTACCGAGAATGAAATGACAGTGGTATACGGCGATGGTGGTTTGAATGTGGATTATATGTCTAGTTGGATGTGCAAATTAATTTTTTGGCAAATTATATGTCTAGTAGGGGAAGACAATGGTAGTAGTAGTTGAGTGCACAGACATACATAAGAGTGGCAATTGATCACTTGTAGCATATGAATCATAATGACTGGCTATGGATGTATGACCTAGTAGACTGTTGTATGTGATTGTTAATTGCCTCATGTATGTTTGTGGAGTTAACCATGAAATTGGCCATGTTTAGCTCTAAAACCAAATGGAATAAAAAAACCTGTTTATCGCAAGATTGCAAGATATATTTCCACAATTATATATTAGAATACAGAATATTGATTGATTGATATGAATGGTGATGCTACAATGACCTTCGTGATGGTATATTATATGCATTGATTGGTCACATCGTGAATGGGTGTGTGGTATTTGACTTTTCATTAGCCTAATTAATATTATTTATTATTATTATTATTATTATTACTCTCTCTCTCTCTCTCTCTCTCTCTCTCTCTATATATATATATATATATATATATATATATCCTTGAGAATACATCACGGGAAACCTTTGAGTACTTCCCCACTTCGTGGTTGGTACACGGGGTAAACCACCGACACTAAGAACGACATCCCTAACCCCAAGGGGTCACAAGAGATTCGAACCCATGACCTCCTTCGCTGGGGATATCTTCACATCTAGCTCAGAACCACTTTAGCTAACCCTTGTGTTTGTTTGTGTGTGTGTGTGTGTGTGTGTGTGCGTATTAGAGTCTAGGCAAATAAAAATGCTTTGATAAAGAGACATTGAAAATTACATTGTTGAAAGAGACTAAGCATACTTCAATTTTGATTTTTTTGATACTTGCAAAACCTATCTAGAGTATATAATTCTCGCTAGATTAAGTGGAATACTATCTACACTAGTCCAATACAGTGGTGAAGTGCAAAAGTACACGAAAGGTGTCAACAATAAGGTAGAGGATTTGTTATCTAAACCTCCACCTATACGATGGATTGCAAACAAGTAAACAACGCATGGGGAAGAGTTCAATTCATGAGGCCATCTAGATATGCACATGATAACAAACATGAACACCATTCCTAGTGTTTGATATTTGGGCTTCAAAGAGGTAGAGCTATATACAATAGAGTATTGTAGACATGTCATATATAAAGTCATTGTAGGATGGTTAGTATAAGGAGTTTACTACCCAACAAGCTGTGTTATTAGCTACAAGCAAGTTATGTCATTGAATACTCTTAGTAGATCATGAGAGGATAACATCATTTGGATATATGAGGTGACCTTAGAGTGAATAAAATTGTGTAACTAACCCCAAAAGACTTTTGTTAGTTTAAAATGAATGCAAATGTTTGAAGATTTATGAAATCCTGTGCTCTATGTAATATTTCAATCCTTCTAGCTATAAATTGGAAAAATACATATTACTTCTCCATGGGCACCAATTAACATGGACTTGCTTAAAAGTCTTTGAGCCACTCTAAGGGGGAATGCTTATATCATTTGTAGTTAATTTTAGCTTTTGGGATTACTTTGAAAGTGTTTACACTATGTGTCCGGGTACTTTATGTGATGTGGAACACATGGTGTGATGTCTACTTTTGGTTGTATCTTAGTGGACATACACATTGAAGATTGCTTACTTATGGATTGCGATATCTTGATTTGATGCTTATGTGACACTTTCTTAGGAGGTTAGTTTCCTATGTGGCATGATGATATTCTTCATGAAGCACATATGGAGGGTGTAACAACCCTTCGTTACGTAAGAGAAAAGTCGAAGCACGAAAGGTAATTTTTTTTTTTTTGCGTTAGGAAATTTATACATCACAATTAATAACAACATCATCGACACATCATCCAATATATTAATGAAACCATATTAACGCATTAACAATCAATCACGACACAAAGCCGACACATCATCACCATGAATAACAATACACATATTGATGCATTAACAAAAATAAAAAACAACCCAAAATCATTACATTCTACAATTAATAATGACACATAAACAATAAGAGTAATAAATCACTCAACTCATTTCATAAGGATAACCATTAGATAACACTAGGATAACATGAGATAACATAACGATAACTTAAGGATCATAAAGATAATCATAAGAATCACATAAAATACTACTAGCCCATCTTACCCTGCAATGTTAGGACCTCCATGACACATAAGCAATGCTCAATCTCAGGTTCCAATTGATTTTAACCATTTAAGGTCTCAGGGTTGACAATTGTTCTGAGGAACAAGGAGGTGTCTACATCCCATTAACACAATTAAGCCCAAATTAACTATGCTAAAACGACAACATCAACGAAATCAAATTCATCAATCCAACAATCCTAGTCCACAGTTAAGCATGGCGCGACTTATCATTAGCATAACACGACATAGACCACATTAACTCCAAGATGCAAAAGAAAATATCAGTTATGTTTGTGGCGCAAATTCCAATCATAACAACAACCATCCCTCTTAATAATTTTTCATTTCGCGCATGAAGACTAGTATATAAAACCATACATTATATTATATTTCAGTGCGCGCAAGGAGTATAACTACTTAACTAGTCATACATCACATTATTGAATTGTGCGCGAGCATTCTATGCATTTATTCCATCTTTTGCACATCAACCATGCAAGACACATGATATATCGACTTTATTTCGCAAGGTACAAGAGAATACCATTAGTAAATCAACTATAATTCGACAATACTTAAGGGTGCAATAGCAACCAAAATTCTAATTCAATAATGCAACATTGATATTCAAGGGCACAGAGTAATCTAGTTATTAATCCATCATACATTGACAATTTAATGGTGCAAGAAAATAGTTGTTAAATCAACATATAACAACAAAATTTTCATAGCGCGAGCAGTCCTATGACTAAACAACACTCCAAACATCATACTTTCATTGCGTGCAAAAGGTCTAATATATGTACAACATACATTACATTTAATTTTCAGTGCGCACAACAATTCTATTTATTTAACTAGTCATTCAACGATAATGAAAAATCCACACGAAAAAACCACTATCTATTATTCATGGCACAACAAATTCCCAATGCTTATCATACACTAACATCACACATTATGGCCAAACTTTAAATTATTATGCTAAACAATATAGTGCTTATTATACACTAACATCACACATTATGGCCAAACTTTAAATTATTATGCTAAACAATATTTTACATGGCCAAACAAAATTATCAATTAACCCATTTTGTTATATAATATGTTATTAAAAATGTAAGACTAACTAAATATGTGATAAAGTTATAATCAACCCATTTTATTATGTAATATGTTATTAAAAGTGTAAGACTAACTAAATATGTGATAAAGTTATCAATCAACCCATTTTGTTATTTAATATGTTATTAAAAGTGTAAGGATACCATCCGATGGTTTCTCTACTTCTCGGCGTTATTCTCTCGACATAGGAAGTTTCTAACCACAAACCACTATGGATACCACCGTCTATATGGAAACCGACCCCACAGACTCCGGGAAGCTCTATGAGATGACAGGTGGAGGGATTTTAGACCAACTGGCCGTGAAGGGTGAAGCTCCTCTTCCTTCACTATAGCCTCCGGAGATCGAGCTTGAGTCCACTCTCCAGACCCCTTTGCTAGAAAACGTATTTTTTTCTGGATTTCACAGAACCCTGGTTACCTGGTTTGCACCATCCATTATTTGATACTTTACCTCCCCTCAGCCCGCAGCGGGCCTCAGACCTGGATTGGTTTAACCAGACAGAAGGAGGCTTTTTAATTTCTTCGCCCTCCCCTTCTCAAGCGGAGTTTGGACCTTTTGGTTTTCACGGGGGAGAAAAATGTTTCCAAACGAGGCAATAGGTCATGGTGCAGAAGGGTTCCCCTTATTATCAAGTTAACAACTGGACACTCCAAAATTTTCCATCGCCAAGGGCTTCATTTCAGCCTTTTTAGAGGCAGAGGAGCATAGGGGTTTCGACTAGACTCTGGATCCTAAAGAGCACACACAGGAGGCACCCTATCCTCTACGCTCTGGCGGTAGTACTGACCCTAGTGGTCCTAGGACGAAGACAGGGGAAGGGCACATACTAAAAAATAAATTCCTAAAGTCAAAAGGGAACATTGGAAATTTTGTCCTCGTGGAAGAAGTGGATCTAAGTCAGGTTGTTCACATGGAAAACCAAACCTTGGTGGGTCGAGCCAGTGGAAGAACCTTTGCACTTAAAACCTTGATCGACTGGATGCATAATGTCTGGAAGAAACATCTTGGATATGTCCTTGAGATTGTTGAACTAAACAGGAACTGGTTTGCATTCACTTTCCTATAACCTAAGCATTCAAAGTAGGCGTTAGGGAAACCCTGGAGTGTAAACAAACCCCCCTTACTCCTTAAGCCTTGAATTCCTCTCTTTGATGCCATCAAAGAAAGGATGGATATTATTCCGGTCTAGGTGAAGCTCCCGATGCTCCCACTCCATTTTTGGTCCTTTGAGCACTTCAAATCAATTGGGAACTATCTGGGCGAGTTTCTAGATGCAGATATGACCTTCAAAGAGACAAAGCAAAGGAAGGTGGCAAGGGTCTTAGTTAATTTAAATATTAGGGAAGGTCTTGGCGAGGAAGTCGACCTCCGTTGGGGAAGTTTCACATACACCCAGAGATTGGATTACGAAAATGTCCCCTTCAGGTGCAGGAGATGCCATCAATACAAACATTTGATTAAAAATTGCAATATGTCAGTCAGGACTAGAGGCATGGTTTTTAACAGTGATAAAGGATGACTCCAAAAGGTGTTTTCTCCCATTGCATCCACAAGTGAAGGATTTCAGAATCAGGAAGAACAAGGCCGACAGTCTGAATCTTTGCAAGAGGTTCCGACACTGGAACGTCACACTACCTCACTCGTTTCAGGACACAATTCTACAAAGGGAGAAGAAGCTTTGTGCCCCTCCAAGACTAGCTTGGGTTTAGTACCTCACGCGACCTCGGGTACTACTTTAAACTCCTCTCATCCTATTACTGTTTTAATAAACAATTTAAATTTAGATGGAAATGAGTGGTTGAGGGCTCTAAATTTCTGGACCCACACAATCCTTCCTCCTCTGCTAGTCACTCAATCTTCTGCTCCCTCAGAGATCACTGCGATTGATCCCCCCAGAAAAAAACATTTATGTTCTGTAGAAGAGAACTCTTCCTCTTCTTCCTCAACCACCTCAACATGGTGATACTTCCTCAGATCACATAAAAAAGGACCCTTGGGGGGTTTAGCCATAGAGTCGGTAACTGCGGAAGAAAGTGGGCGGGGGAGAAAATCATTGATTTCGAAGGCAAAAAAAAAACCAAAAGTGATATTTTGGCTGGAAAACAACTCTCTATTGAACGAGAGCTTAGATCAAGGAGAGCCCTTGGAAAGGGCTCGTGATGAAATGATGTTCTTTTAACTGTAGGGGTCTGGCTGCCCCCATCAAAAGACCAGCCCTAAAAAGGGTGATCGATTTTGAACACCCTAATATTCTATTGTTACAAGAGATGTTGGGGGAAGGAGAGGAAATAAAGTCCATATTAATCTCCTTACTCCCAGGATGGAACTTTGAAACCCTGGATGCAACAGGAAGATCTGGAGGTTCAACAATTGGATTGAACACCCGTTCTATCCAAGTCTCAACTTCTTGGGGCTTTGAGTCTAGTCTTGGAATAACAATATTTTTTCTGGAGATGGATGAATTTATTCACATCATCAACATGTATGGCCCCTGCCAGAACATAGGCTCCTTCTGGGACAAGATTTTCACTAAGTCTTTCCTGAAAGATCAACAGGTTATACTTGGAGGGGACCTAAACTTTTCCCTGTGGCTCTCAGAAGTTTGGGTAAGACATGCGAGAGAAGATCCTTTGATCGGTTATTTTACACAAAATATGGTCAATTGTAATTTATTAAACATTGAACCAGTTAAACTCAAACCAAATTGGAGAAATAACAGAGTGGGGGAAGACAATGTAGCAAAAATATTATACTTTTTTTTGTTAACAAACTCTCTCTTGGAAAAGCTTGTTCACATGAAGTGGTGGATTGGCTTTGGAGGCATTTCAGATCACTGCCCGATCTTCCTGGAGTTAAGATAAGGGTCGAGCAAGCCACCAAGCTCCTTCAAATTCAATAGGACTTGGTTAACTGATGAGTCCTTTATAAACTTGGTAAGAGAAAACTGGACCACCTTTCTTCAAGAAAGCAGACTCTCGATTGCTTCTCACTTTATTAAAAATCTACAAAGGATCAAAGCAAAAACAAAGACTTGGGCTTTCTAGAAAAGAGAAACAAAAGAACTGGAACTTAAAAATATGGAAACCCAACTAAAGCAAATGTTAGAGGAAGAAGGGGGTGGATTTTCCACTCTAGAAGCCCAGACGACACTACTCAGAATGGAAGAAAGGAGAAACAAGTTACTCAAGGAAAATGAAGAATTGTGGAGGTTGAAAAGCAGAGCTATCTGGTTGAAAAGTGAAGATGAGAACACAAAATTATTTCAAGCTTATGCAAAAGGTAGAAAGTGTTCAAATACCATTTGGTATTTGAAGGATCGGGATGGAAATCATGAAAATACTTTTGAAGGAATGTCAAGAATATGGAAAAAGTACTTTCAAGAACTCTTCAGAGTAGAGAACCAGACTACTATAGAAGAAGTGGTACGTATGGTCCAATACTTTCCTAGTTTCGCCAATGAGGAGGATAATAGAATGTTGATGGAAGAAGTTAGTATCGAATAATTAAAAGAAGTAGTGAGAAGCTTCCAAAAAAACAAGTCCAGAACCATATGGCTGGACCATTGAATTTTTTCTGGGTTTTTTTGACCTCCTAGGTCAGGATATCCTAAGTTTGGTAGAAGAGATCAGGCTTACAGGCCAAATTCCACTAAGCCTTAACTCCACCTTCATAACCTTAATCCCTAAAAAGGACAACCCTGATACTTTGGATGATTTTAGGCCAATTTCACTTTGTAATTACATATACAAAATTGTCTCTAAAATCATAGCAAGAAGAGTGAAAAGAATCATCTCTGATAAAATTTAGAGTGAACAGTTCGTATTTTTGGAAGGTAGACAGATCCACGAAGCGGTAGGGGTGGCACAAGAAGCACTACATAGCATAAAATCCAGAAAACTAAGAAGTGCAGTACTAAAAATTGATCTCTCCAAAGCCTACGATAGAGTAAGTTGGCTTTACTTACGTCTTCTTCTAACTCACTTGGGATTTTTAGTTTCCTTTGTCAGATGGATTATGTGTTGTATTACTACAGTTTCCTTCTCACTGCTTATAAATGGATCGACCTCCCCTTTTTTTTCGCTCAGAAAGAGTCTTAAGACAGGGTTGTCCACTCTCTCCACTACTTTTTCTCCTAGTAGCTGAAGGCCTCAACAAAGCACTTTTAGAAGTAAAACGAACATGGTCTTTTTCTAGTATCAAAATCTCCCCTTCCCTCCAAGTTACACATCTTCTTTTTGTGGACGATATACTTATCTTTAATACGGGTTCCAGAACTGAAACAGAGACTCTGGAGAACATTTTTAGTCTTTTTTCCAAAGCTACCAGAATGGTTTTAAACAAAGGGAAGTCTTCTCTCACAATAAACTTACTTACAGAGGAGGTGGGTTTCTTTAGACAACACTTTCCATTTATGGAAAAGAAATTAGAAGAAGGGTTGAAATACCTGGGTTTTGTTTTAAAACCAAATGACTATAGGAAAGAGGACTGGAAATGGATTCTAAAAAATTGGAAAAATAACTCTTATCCTGGAGTCATAGATGGCTCTCCAGGGTGGGAATATTAGTCTTAGTTAAGTTGGTTTTGGAAGCTATCCCAGTATATTGGATGTCACTCTCCTGGACCCCAAAAGGAATTCTGGAGGCAACTCAGAAACTCACTTTCAGATTTCTCTAGAGCGGGAAAAAATAATCACATGTGACACCCTGGGTTCAATGGAAAAGAATCGATGTTCCAAAGGCCCTTGGAGGTTGGGGCCTTAAAAACATCTACCTTTTTTCAAAGGCTCTAGAAGCAAAAGGAGGATGGCGACTAATAAGTACGACTAGTCTCTGGACAAAAATAGTAATACACATACATTGAACCACATTCTATGGGGACATGGATCAGATGGGAACATAAGTCACTGAAAGGAGTCTTGGTCATTTGGAAGGAAATTATTAACTCTTTTCCAGTCATAGGGGAAGGACTTGCTCGGAAGATAGGAAATGGCCACCGAGTTAGATTGGGGGAAGATCCTTGGGCAAACAGTGAAGACCAACACCTCCCCCCATAACAACTTATCCTCCATTTGAGAATCCAAGGCTCCAACACACTAGATAAACTTGCCGATACGGATCAAACAACCATTTGGTCACAAGGGTGGAAATCAGTCGTCGATTTTGGACTAGATGATGCAGATGCAACATAATTGGAAAGATACATAACGGGCCTAAAAAGAACACATGTAAGACTCATGGATCAAGAGGATGAACTTATCTGGGACTAAACAACCTCAAGATTCTATACACCAAAGGATGGCTATACATATTTAATTCGAGAACTAGTCCAAAATGAGCCAACCTGGTGGTGGAAAAAACTCTGGAGGATAAACTGCCCGACAAAGTCAAAACTGTTTATGTGGAGTGTATTAACAAACAAGGTACCAACATGAGATATTCTACAAAAAAGAAACTTTTCTGGCCCTAGTAGGTGTCCCCTGTGTAAAACAAAAGGAGAAACTACTCAACACCTTTTCCTAGACGACCACTATATCAAGGAGGTATGGACATAAGTGTCTAGACATTTGAAACTACACTTTTTTCGGAATGGCCACACTTTGGAGCAAGCCTGGAAGGACTGGTGGATGAACAGAGAAACTAAGGCCTACATAAAGTTGCCTTTGCCGATAATATGGGGTGTATGTCTTGCACACAATACAGTCATCTTTAAAGAGGTTTATTTAGCACCAGAAATTAACAGGCTTAAAAGCTTGGCCATCTTCTCCACATACTTACCGACTGCTAGGAGATTCAAGACAAGAAATATTTAGGAGGTCACTATTGACAAAACAAAACCTTGGGGTTTTTTTGACGGAGCCTCCCAAAACAATAGATGTTGGGGAGGAGGGATTTTATATCTCTCAGATTTCCACTACTTCACACTGATTTTTGGTCTAGGATCAAGAACAAACAATTTCGCTGAACTAATGAGCCTCAAACTACTCATTGCCTTTGCTCTTGAAAATAATTGCAAAATGATCGTTGTTTATGGAGACTCAAAAAATGTCATAAATTGGATAAATGACACATAAAGATGTACAGACATCAGACTTGATAACATAGTGGAAGACATCAAATCCTTACAACATGTTTTTGATTCTATTACCTTCCATCATGTGTGTACAGGGAAAGAAATGAAGAAGCAGACTGGTCGTCGAAAGAAGACACACACTTGGACACGGGTCTTTGGAAAATTTCAGAGTTCCTAAATGATCATATTCAGGAACATCCTCAACAAACTTTCATGTGAAATTACTGAACACCTTTTTAGGAAATGGACAACCATATACAACAAAATACTTTGTGAAATTTTGTAAAATCCTATTGGATTTGATAATACAACAAATATAAAAGGAAGGACTTCAACGAGCTACAAAGCAGATCCATAGAAATACAAATGATATGAATACACTCTGGAAGTGTATTTACAAAATATAATTTTGTTCACAATTGATGATATAAAATTAAGTTTTTTTCCTTGAAAAAAAAAGTTAACCACATACCTTATAACACACAATAATAAACATTTAAAGGTACAATTAATAACATTTAATCAATCATGTAATAAACCTTTAGTTTGAATAATTAACAACAATACCTCTGATTTCAATTACCCCATCACAAGTTGATTAGAAGGCATAACCACTGAGTATACATGTGGCATTTCGCAGAGAATGAAGAAGTAAAACATCGCTGGCCAGCGAGATTAAACCGCTACTTGAAACAAGGAGAAAAACGTTGAGGAACACGCCCGCACAACGTAGAGAAGGTGGCTGCGAAATCGCTCTGGTAGGAAGAGTAAATACGCTGGGAAGAAAAACGTTTGAAGATTGGAAGTACTGCCAACTGAATACAAGTTTAAGGAAGAAAAAACTCAAGCTACGATTTGATGCACCAAGCGTGGAAGGAGGAGGAGGAAATATAACAGTTAGATAGCTGAGAAGCGATACCCAAGGTCGCTGGTAAATATCACGATTGCTGAGGCAAAAATTTCACGTGGGTTCCCTTCCACACGTAGGGTAAATAGATCACACACAATCGCAGGGTACTGAGATGCATGGTTGCTGGGAAAGGACCACGAATTTCGCTGGGCATTGGCCTCGAAATTCACTGGGAAAATGAGTGATGCGCTGAGCCTTTTGCTCTCTTAAAAAAAGCTGAGAATTAAATGAGAAAATCGATGTATAAGCCCAGAAACGCTGGGAAACTTTAAGAACGAAATACTGTGTAAAGACATCAGAAATAGCTTCAGGGAGAATATCGCTTTACATAGCATGTATGACACTGGGCGAAATTCAAGATGAAATGCTGGGAGAAAAATAAAAATAAACGCAACGCCTTGAGGGTTATATTGAGAGGCCCGAATTCGTTGGGTGAAAGTTTTATAAAACTCAGAGGTAAATAGGGGTTAAATTAACCGAGCAAGCGCAGATAAAGGAGATGCTATCCGTCTGGCAATTAATCCATGGCAAACCGCAAAGAAAGGAGATATTATCCGTCTGGGCAAGGGTTTGAAGCAAAAACGCAGAGGTACCTATACAATTCGTGGAGCAAACTGCATAGAATACGAATGCTATTCGCTCGGCAAATTTAAAAAGACGCATAGAACAATATCTCAGAGATTTGAAAAAAAAACACAAAGTTTAGGATGTGAATGCAAATCTATAGCTGGGCAATCGCATGCAAATAATTGTTCAGGGAAAAGGAAGGGCGCAGAGGTGAATACACTGAGCCAGCCGCTGAGAAGGGAAATAAAAAAGAAACAGAAGGAAATCTCGCTGAGGGTTCAGAAAAAAATCACGAGCATAACGAGAAACATCATACTTACTAAGCCTCGTCATCGAATAGGAAAACGACGAAAAACGACGAACTGAGATCGCTCTCAGATATCTATACATCAATTTTTAAGCAGTTCTTGGTGAATATAAAAAAAAAACTCATTACAAATTAAAGGTTTGCAATTAAAATCCTCAAGAGAGTACCATAACCGAAGACGAGGTTTTGAAGATGTTCTCTCGCACTTGTGCTTTGTCCAGCTTTCTGCTTGCTAATCGTTGAGACCTCATCGGTACCTCCTAGCCAACGCTAGAGGTACTCTACTTTCCCCTTAGCCCCCCGATCTGTAAAGGGGCCACACACAACCACAACCAAAAAATTATAGCGCCTAGCCTCGCAAGGTCGAGTTACCACTCTCTTTTCAAGCTGGGTATCCCAACTTTCACAAAAAAAATTAGTCAAAGAAATTCTGACAACATAACTTTACGCATACTAGTCATCTCCCTTTTATTAATTGATTATTTAGTTTTTAGTCTTCTTACCCTATTTAGACCTAGGCTTAATTTTCAACTAGGCTTAGAATTTTTAAGGGAATTTTATAATTAATAAAATTACTCATTTAACATTTATTTTAAGGCTGACCATGTCAAACAAAATATTGTTTTCTAGGCACCTAGGTCCATTGACTCACCTTTATTAAATTCACAACGTTCCCTTCAAGATGCACTGCGTGCTCCAAGGGTGCCACTCGCCTTTATTCATGTTTTATTTATGCAACGTTCCCTTCAAGATGCACTACGTGCTCCAAGGGTGCCACTCGCCTTTGACTGATTTTGGTAGTTGTCCAACCCTTGGAGTCAATACTCCATCAGACGACCTTGTGAGAGACTAAGGGCCTCTAAGGAATAAGAACGTTGCCTTATTGTGCGCCCCTTAGAATCTTTGTGAGCGACTGTCTCAGTCTACCCTCACGACATTGTAGATCTCTCGAACTAGGTAATCATTAACCTACATTTCGAGCCACTATGAAAGTGATAGTAAGCTGTGGCAGGGCGACTGCCACACCTCTCCTTCAATTTCTGCTTGCTGTGCATGGCCCATTTACTCTTGATGTGAGTCTGATTAACAAGCAATCATCAACCTGCATCCATCAACGAAACATGCCAATGATACATAAAAAACATCATAATATACCCGATCATAGGTCACATATGCATAAACAGAAATACCCAAACCATATACAGTCCACTCACTGACTCGATCCGAAGTCCAAAGAGGTCCACTAATGCCATCGACATCCTCAATCTGTCAAGTGTCTTGCACACTCAAGAGAAACCCGTCAATAGCACCTGTCTATACATAGATATCAAATAACATATCATAATCAATAAACATCATCATCTGAATCCATATGTGAAACAAACAACCATATACTAAACCGGATCACTTGCATGCAAGTGTCCTCAAAGAATAAGTCATATCATGTGCGCGCAAGAGCGGGATGTTACAGAGGGCTTGGTTACTTGCTTGGGAGGAGAACTTATTTGGAGGAGCGTTGAGGCACATTGAGCCCTAGGTAGCATGGGGCTACTTGGTTGCTTACATGGAGGCTTGTGCTTGACTTGGGGATGCTTGGTTAAGGAGCATTCATGGAGGTGCGGTGGACCCAGAGGAGCATATGGTTTAGGAGGTAGTGTTGGAGCCTTGGTAGGGAGTTGTATTGTGAGTTAGGGTTTTTTATTTATCGTGGATACTCTTGTTAGGGTTTGGAGAGCAGTGGAGAGTCCTAGCTTGTGATAAGATTGAATGAATATCTTGTACTAGGTTGAGATGAACTGTTGGTATGTACTTGTAACTTCATTCTTATGTATATATGAAGTATTTCTCTTCCATCCAAACTTTGTGTACTTGTAGATATGATTTTCAACATATAATCTCATAGTGAATGAGTAGTTTCTAGGGTTGGTTGGTACGTATATTTATCATGAACAATGAGCTGATTTTGATTAGTGATATGACACATGAAAGCTAAGTTGGTGGATTTATGGTGGTAATTAAGTAATTTTCAGAGATGCTATATGTTGGGATTGTGCCTTAAAGGTTGAGAATGTATTCCCTTGAAGTACAATTGTTCGGTTTATTGGGTCACCTTGTGTATTTAGTTGGACAAATGAAATATATATTATTATAATTCATATTTTGGATTTAGCCCCAAGGATGAAAGTTCATTGGAAATAGATCCTAGGAACCTCAAGTTTGAGGTGCAATTTTTGAATTTGTATTGAGTCGTCATTTTCTTTATATCTCTAGGTGGTTTCATCACTGACTTCACTGAGATCACTCACTTAGTGAAGAGGGAGTTGGGTATTTTATTTATTCCATACCTAGCACTGAGGAGAGGTGCTTGACCTATTTTGGGTTGGGTGTGTGAAACCTTGGTGCTTTTTTGAAAGAAAGTGCTAGAACCCTAACATGTATTTTGTTGTTGTTTTGATTTGAGGTTTAATTCATATTTGCAAGGATAACTTCTCTCTATATTAGTCAGGTATAGGGTGGACAATGCTTCAAATTTTACACCTTGGAAAAGCAAGGTGCAAACACTATTGGAAGAGGTTGAATGTTGGAAGCATATTGAGAATGAGATCGTTGCACCTATTAATTCTAATATGTTTGCATAATAAGAAATTGGGCAAGGCAAAGAGAGTCATTCTTGATTTAATGAATGATCATTTGATTACTCACATTGTAGAAATGTGGATCGACAAGGAGATGCATGATGCTTTGGTTGCATTGTACCAAAGTGTGAGTGTCTCTAGGAAGATGCTCTTGATAAACAATGTTTTGACCATTCGTATGAGTGACATAGATACAATGGTTAACTACTTGGCTATGATCGTGGAGTTGAAATATCAATTCGTTTCCATAGGGGCAAAAGTGGAGGATGAAAAGTTTGTAACTATTACCTTGAATGTGTTTGCTTCATCTTGGAAATTCTTTGTTCATGGTGTTGTGCTCAGTATAATTTATCTCGTTTTGATAAGATTTGGGATGACTTTGTGTAGGGAGAGATAAAAATAGAATCTTGTTTAGCAAAGCAAAAGGAAGTAGAATACCTGACCCTTAGTGGGAAGATGAGGAAGGGAAAGGACACAAGAAGCCTAAGAAATGTTGAATTTTTCATAAGTTCGGTTAAGCATGAAGTTCATTCCATTTTTAGCATTTCACTTAACAATAAACAATAATGTTGCAACAACTAGGATCACAAGAAGAAACACCATGCACAAGAACACAACAAGTATCCTGGGAAACCCTTCTCAACAAGGCCGGAAGAAAACCCAGCCAAATCCTTTGCTATAATCTTCAAGAGAAAGACCTTCACCTCCAAGAAAGACCTAGCACACAAGAGGGTGCTTAAACCCTAGAACTCTAGCACCCAAGAGATGTGCGCACCTTTTGCCAAAGAAGTGTACTTGCTGAAATTTCCAAACTTGAATGATTGATTGTACTTCCAGAATGAGGATTTTCCTTTACTTATGTTAAACTTGTCCTATTAACTGAAGTGTCTATTGACTCAACAAGGCCGACCTCTCTAAGTCATATTATTATTATTATTATAATAATTAATATTAATATTAATATTAATTATATTTTACATTTAATATTAACCATATTAAGGTGGGGCCGACCTGTACCATTTACATAACAATTAGGGTTACAGGTAGGTCTGACTCTTGAACAATATATAGCAAAGGATATGATACACCCACTAGTGCTAATACACCCACTAGTGCTCATCCACTAGGGGCACATCCACAAGGATGTCATAAATCTGATTCACTGTATTACATAGAAGAACCAGGTCTTCACACGTTCACATGTGCTCGTCCACAGGCACATACACTCTACAGATATTCTTTCCCACTGCCACCGACAAGAGAATCATTTGGAGTCTTCTCGTCAACTTTGCTGCTCATAGGAGGCTATCAAATCATCTTCATTTCTGTTCACACGACGATGTGCCCAACACTTTTGGGATTTCACAGGTTCACCTTGTGCTCAGCCACATGCATGTCCTAACTCAACAGATCGCTTTTCCACCAGATAGTCATCTGGATTTCTTCTCACTCATGTCATGGAGGAGGTCATCTCTATGTTCCTAGCTCTGTCTCAGGCATGAACCACGTACCCTTCTTAGGGGATTTCTCTCATGGATGTAAGCTGAGAGAAAGACTCACATAACTGATATGTTCCACATCTCACAGGTTTGTAAGCTAGAGGATGTCTCCCATAGCTGCATTCATCAACACTCCCTCTCAGCTAGGGAGGCATTCTTTATCATGCCAAGTCTCACACAGATGCATTTTGAATTTTGTCTTGGCTAGAGTTATCGATACTCCCTCTCAACTATGGATCCATTCTTTACGAAGTTAATTTGGTGAAGATATCTGCAATCTTCTCATGTGTAGGAAGGTACTGCATGTGTATGATATTGATCTGCATCATATCTCTGAAATAAGGATGTTTCATCTCATTGTATTTCGATCCATCAGGAAACACTGGGTTCTCAAGGATCTTTTACTCACGGCTTTTGGTCATCATCATAGGATCCATCTCATGGTCAAGTAAATTTGTCAGAAGCTTGTGAAGCCACATTGCTTCGCACACTCGATGCTTATATACTCTGCCTCTGTGGTACTCAAGGCCACATAGTTTTGTTTTTCTGCTGTATCAGGAAACCATGGCAAACTTCACGGTAGAACATCAACTGGATGTTTTCTTTTAGTCCACTGTACTTTCTGCTCAATCTAAATCGATCTATCCTGCATACTCAGTTTCACACTGGAGGCATATCTCAGGCCATATCCAACTGTTCCTTGTATATATCTCAATACATGTTTTGTTGTTGTCTTAGTGAGTTGTCTTGGTTGACTCATGAAATGACTAGGCACATTCACTGCATGGTATGAATCCAGTCTGGTGTTAACCAGATACATTAGTGATCCAATCAGTTGTGGATCAGTCTCGTCTGAATCATCATCAATCTTCTTCTTTAAGTCCATCACGGTGGATTTTGCATTCTGTCATACCGAACTTCTTTAATATTTTCACTGTATATTTTCCTTGACTCGGGAAAATCTATTTAGTCCTCTGTCAAACTTCTTGTCCCAAGAAGTAGTGCATCATACTCAGATTCTTCATCTTGATTTCATAAGTCAAGGATTACTTGTATCCAACAACAACACTTTCTGAATAAGTCATTAGGATCAGGTTCTCCTCACCAACACTGTATAGGTTTGGATCAACAATACTCTTGTTGAAAACTCATCAAGAATCTATCTATCTGCTATAGTTTCCAACTCATGAATGGTAGTACAGATGGAAGTGTATCGGGTTCACTGGGTCAAGTGTCTCATCATAGACAACTCCCTCTGTTTATGAGAAACATCTGGCTATAGATCTCGTTTTGTATCTCTCGACACTTCCATTAGCTACATGCTTGATCTTATAGATCTACTTGGAAGTTACCACAGACTTCCCTTTCTGGTCCCTAAATAATATCTTATGCATCATTCTTTAAGATATACTGGTATTCTTCTATTATGGCATCTTTCCATACCGGTTCTCTTGTTTCTTCTCTAAGATAAGGATTCTCAGCATCAATGAAGTGGCTCATGACTGAAGGATAGCTCGAAAATATTTTTTGCTTTCTCGGAATGTGCCTTGAGAGGCTTGTATGTTTCTCTGCCTCTTGCAAAGTGAGTCTAGGTAGGCATTTTATGCCTTACTGAAATATCTCTGAACATATCAACTGGAGATCCTGGATAACCTGGAGTAATATCTGTCTCCCTCTGAATTGTTGAAGGAGGAGAAGGTATTGTCTCACTGTCAATCTCCATCTGAGATTCTCTGGTTCTTTGAAAAACTATCTCTTCTTCAAGGACAACGCCTCTACTTGTCTCAATCTGTCTCTTACTAGAGATGTCTTTGAAGATTCATTGTATCCTTTCTTCGTAAAGGATCTAGCTTGGAATTCTTCTCTTTGGATACATGAATGTATATTGTCATGTACATAGTCTGGTTCATATCTCATCTAATATGTTTCCTTCTGCAACCTTCACTATGGCTTCCTCAAGGTTATCACCTATGACTTGAACAAGGTCAACAAAACAACAAGAAAGAATAATACTCTTTTGATAATAGTAGATAAAACAAAAACACAAATAATCATCACAGTAGCTCCTTTATAGCTATCACTTGCGACCTCTCTGAAGCAAAGATCAAAAGTAAGAAATACAAAACAAAATGAGGTCAACACTCTTCTAGTGTTGTGATCAAACATTCCTCCATGGTAACCTGGGATCAACACAAGAAGTTTCTCCTAAATGATATGTTAGTTGTATCTGTTACATTAAGCATTTATCTCAATATGCTCACATGCTACCAAGTATAATACTTTACAAAGACTGCTACCTCAACTATAATGTTTACTTGTAAAGGGGTAGTAATCAACTTTGTCATGTGTAATTTTGAATCTTATCAGCTTAATTAATCAAACCTGGAACTTGGAGTCTTGTCCTCAAGAATGAGTGTGTGTTTCTTTTCTTCCAAGTCTCCTTCACTCAAGATGACAAGTGCTTTCTTCAACCTGCCTTTTGTACTAGGACAATATGCTATCTCGACAGAAGGTTGGGTTAGAGAATAAACTCTATGATCTCAACTTTAATGCATCTAATACCTTGACTTTAATTTTGACCAAAGGTTAGTATGATGGTCATAGCTTCAACATGCAACCTAGATCAAAATAATGTCATAACAAATAGATGCATATCAAAATAATCAAACCCGGGTTGCATTATTCTCCTGAACGTGTTGGATCTTGAGATTCTTCTTGATCTATGGAAAGAGATCCCTTCTCCTGCAAATACCCTTTAAAGCTTAACAATTTAAACATATGTGAGTACATACCTCTGATAGCATTTGCAAGTAGTGGCACCATCTGGTAGCAATGGTAATAATTACCAACTCTTAAAAACTTCAAGGGTGATTGCAACTGGTACTACAACTGATACTTCAATTGATATTGCAACTACAATTGATACTGCAACTGATTCTGAAACTGCAACTGCAAGTGCAACTTAGGGTTTTATGAGGAAACCCTAATTTTTCAAACTTCAAATTTTGAAATTCTAGTCCAGGGGCTAGATGTGCTGAGTTGAGGCGAGTAAGATGGTACAATCAGATTTCTAAAAATCCAAAATTTCCCCCCTCAAACTTGACTAGCGGATTTCCTGACTGGTGCTTCTGGTTTTTTGGTACTTCTGGTTTTTTGGTAATTTTGGTTTTTTGGTGCTTCTGGTTTTTTGGTACTTCTGGTTTTCTGGTACTTCTGGTACCGGTGAAAACTAGGGTTTCACTTTCCGGGAGTTCTAACCACTGAAAAGGTGCGTTGAAGGTGGCAAAGAGTTCCTTGGGATAGGGCACACTTTTCTAGATGGATTTTTGGCTGAAATTCCTCTTCAATAAAAAGCCCTAATTTTCTGTGTGACAATAGTGACATTTTTCCTTTTTCTTGTGAAAGATGCTTGTGAAATGGGTTCTTCAACACCTATGCTCTGATACCATGATGAATTTTTCATAAGTTAGGTTAAGCATGAAGTTCATTCCATTTTTATCATTTCACTTAACCACAAAGAATAATGTTGCATCCACCAAGATCACAAGAAGAAACACCATGCACAAGAACACAACAAGTATCCTGGGAAACACTTCTCAACAAGGGAATAAAACCAAGCCAAATCCTTTTCTATAATATTCAAGAGAAAGACCTTCACCTCCAAGAAAGACATAGCACACAAGAGGGTCCTTAAACCCTAGAACTCTAGCACCCAAGAGAGGTGCGTACCTTTTGCCAAAGAAGTGTACTTGCTGAAATTTCCAAACTTGAATGATTGATTTTACTTCGCCAATGAGAATTTTCCTTTACTTATATTAGACTTGTCCTATCAACTGAAGTGTTTATTGGCTCAAAGGGCCGACCTCTCTAAGTCATATTATTATTATTATTATTATAATTAATATTAATTATCTTTTACATTTAATATTAACCATATTAAGGTGGGGCCGACCTGTACCCTTTACATAACAATTAGGGTTACAGGTAGGTCTGACTCTTGAACAACATATAGCAAAGGATCTGATACACCCACTAGTGCTCATCCACTAGGGGCACATCCACAGGGATGTCATAGCTCTGATTCACTATATTACATAGAAGAACTAGGTCTTCACACATTCACCTGTGCTCGTCCACTCTACAGATCTACTTTCCCACTGCCACCAACAGGAGAATCATCTGGATTCTTCTCATCAACTCTGCTGCTCAGAGGAGGATATCACACCATCTTCATTTCTATTCACATGACGATGTGCCCAACACTTTTGTGATTTCACACATTCACCTTGTGCTTAGCCACAAGCACGTCCTAACTCAACAGATCACTTTTCCACTAGATAATCATCTGGAGTTCTTCTCACTCACGTCATGGAGGAGTTCATCTCTACGTTCCTAGCTCTGTCTCAGGCATGAACCACATACCCTTCTTAGGGGCTTTCTCTCAGGTTTGTAAGCTGAGAGAAAGACTCACATAACTGCTATGTTCCACATCTAACAGGTTTGTGAGTTGGAGGATGTCTCCCATAGCTGCATTCATCAACAAGAAAAAAGAATCACACCAAGGTAAGAAGGTTTTAAGTAATGAAAAATGTTTTAGGTGTCAACAGAGGGAAAATTATGCAAGCCAATGTTTGAAGGAGAAGAAAGGGAAGGCCAAGTAGTAGAAATAGGTTGTAGGGAGTGTAGGGACTGTAACAAGAGTGGATGAGTTAAGATCCTAGCTTAAGACCACCTTCTCCATGGCCTCTTGTTTATCTTCCAACACTGTGTTAAGTGTTGGATGATATGTAGACAATGGGGTATTAAAACATGACTTATGATAGGAACTCTTTAGTATGATTCATGAGCAAGAGGGATGCATGAGTGTGGAGTTGGGTGATGATGTTGCTTATCTTGTGAAGGAATTGGCATCCATTTCCTTATAAATTCCATAAGATGATGCCTACCTTGGTTGTATCTTAGTGAACATACACACATTGGAGATAATTTATTCATGGATTTCTATACCTTGACTTGATGCTTATTAGGAGGTTGGTTTCATATCTGTCATAGTGACATTCTTTATGAGGTATAGATGGAGGATTTGTTTGCTTGCTTGGGAGGATAACCTATTTGGAGGAGTGTTGAGGAATTTAGAAAGAGGGCATTGAGCCCTAGGTAGCATGTGGCCACTTGGTTATTTGCATGGAGCCTTGTGCTTGACTTGAGGATGTTTGGGTTAAGGAACATTCATTGAGACGTGGTGAACCGAGAGGATCATATGGCTTAGGAGGTAGTCTTGGATCATTGGAGACCTTTGAAGGGGAGCATTGGACCTTGTCTTGTGGAATGCTTGATGGATGTGTTTACCTTAGAGCTTGACATATGCCACCTTAGACTTGCAGTGCTTCACATGTGAGCTCACATAGTGATTAGTTAGGTTGCTTGAGATGATTTTTTGTGGGCCTTGTCCACTTTACTATTGTTGGCCTCCCTAACCTATTCTATACAAAGGGATAGGGAGTCTTTATTTTTCATTCATCACATTCACATTGATCTTGTCTTTAGATATGTGAGAGTTCATTTGGTCTTTCCAGCCTTGAAGATGGACTTGTTTTGAGTCTTTATACTTTGTCTTTATGCAAGGGAGGAATGTGATAGGTGTATGATGAGAGGCAATTCCTAGAGAACACATGGAGTGATAGGGTTTGAGTACTTGAGTGAGGACTAAAATTTTGTGCCAAAGTAATTAAAGTATAAAACTTACTTTTCTATTTGATTATCCAAGTTTGGATTAAAATAAATGTACATATAAAATTGGTTGATGATTTACGTGAATGAAGGTTTTGGCTTTTATATTGGTATGGTGAGCTTTCATGTACAATCATACCTTTATGATCGTACATTTTACTGATTACATAAAATTTATATTATAACCTAACTTTTACATTTCTATATATTGTTTTATATTCATAACATTGTCACTCCCTTAAAAATGTTTCGTCCTCAAAGTGTTGATAAAATAATTACTTTGCAATCTATACCTTGCATTCCATGTTTCAAATATATTATAATGCTACACAGAATTTGGCAGATCATATTAAGCAATGCATTTATACTTGTATGTATTATTTTTTCCTTATGAAAAAATATGGTCTCATTTAGATGATAAGCATATGCCCCAAGCTCCTTTGACGTTTCCAGTTTCTTAGTTGAAACATTACAAGGGAATTGTTTCTCTATACGCTTTGACACACATTTGGATTATTAGAGTCATTTCTAGAGTTGTTCATGAGTACCTTATGAAACTTAATTATTAGAGTGACACAAGGTTTCGAGTCATTAAATTTGGTCATGGACACATTTTTGCTGGACTAGCATTTGTAAAGCTAAGATATCTTTGGTAGTTGAACTTAATAAAATGTATCTAGTATTCATAAGCAATAAATGAGTGTAGTGTACTAGATACATTCTCTTGGGATGGTGAAGCTCCCTCTACACTTGGTTTCACATTTTTTTGTGCTATTGAATCGTAAGCTCCTAAACTAGCTGCTCAAATTCACAAACTACAGATTCATTCACTTGATACCATTTTCTTATTTCTCATCAACATGTACTCCCTCTATTTTGCACATTGATACTATTCTGCATCTCACACTATTCTTTACATCAAGGCAATGATTTGGACATCGAATTATATTTGATCATCCACGTTTGGAATAAAATAAATGTACATATAAAATTGGTTGATGATTTACGTGAATGCAGGTTTTGGCTTTTATATTGGTATGGTGATATGTCATGTACAATCATACCTTTATGATCGTACCTTTTACTGATTACATAAGATTTATATTATAACCCAACTTTTACATTTCTATATATTATTTTATATTCATAACATTGTCACTCCCTTAAAATTTTTCCATCCTCGAAGTGTTGATAAAATAATTTCTTTGCAATCTATACTGTGCATTCCATGTTTCAAATATATTATAATGCTACAAATTTTTTTCCAGATCATATTAAGCAATGCATTTATACTTGTATGTATTATTTTTTCCTTATGCAAAAATATGGTCTCATTTAGATGATAAGCATATGCCCCAAGCTCCTTTGACGTTTCTAATTTCTCAGTTGCAACACTGCAAGGGAATTGTTTCTCTATACACTTCGAAACACATTTGGATTATTAGAGTCATTTCTAGAGTTGTTCATGAGTACCTTATGAAACTTAATTACTAGAGTGACACAAGGTTTCAAGTCATTAAAGTTGGTCATGGACACATTTTTGTTGGACTAGAGTTTGTAGAGCTAAGATATCTTTGGTAGTTGAACTTAATAAAATGTATCTAGTCTTCATAAGCAATAAATGAGCATGGTGTACTAGATACATTCTCTTGGGATGGTGAAGCTCCCTCTACATTTGGCTTCACATTTTTTTGTGCTATCGAATCGTAAGCTCCTAAACTAGCTGCTCAAATTCACAAACTACAGATTCATTCACTTGATACCATTTTCTTATTTCTCATCAACATGTACTCCCTCTATTTTGCACATTGATACTCTTATGCATCTCACACTATTCTTTACATCAAGGCAATGATTTGGACATTGAATTAATAAATCCCTTCATTCACCAATTCTTTCACACACAAAGTTCCACAAAATAAGATTTAAAGTCATGCTTTTTCTTCGTTGACTTGCAACTCATGTCATGGGTTCAATTCTATTCTCACTATCAACAATATACTCTTGCTTTGCTGTATTTTCATTATATTTAGGCATCATTACTACTAATTGGTGAGAAGCTAATATTTCAATATTATTATTTGAAAACAAAGAAATATTTTCACTTATTTGATGTTTTGGACTTCCATTGCCATTATTGTGGGAAAGAGATCCCCTACATGTCAATATATTCTTTTCCTTGTTAGTATCCTCTTCAGAAACATTATGTTTTCCATCGATTTCATATTTCGGTGAAATTCAAAATCCAAGTTGCAAAAAATATCTTTGGTTTTAGCTTTCTTATTTTTACTTTCTTTGTTGTATAAGTAGTGATCTTTATTTTCTTCAATTTTCTTCACCTTCTTGGTTGATACTATCCTTTATTGTGATGCCAAAATTTCTTATTAATTGTTTTACTAAAATTTGAATTTTGTTTATATCTTTCATTCTCTTCTTGTATATTTCCTCCATTTAGGAACTCACAATGAAATAGTTACGAAGTTTGACTATGATGGTGGATGGTGGTTGGGTTTGACGGTTTGGATAAAATGCCCACATGGATGGTGAATGAGAAGAGACACAATGATTGAATGATCAAATGTATAAAATAATGTGGTAAATAAAAGGGTACATGCAACAGATGGTGTGAGATACTAGCTTGAGGAATTTAATCTATGAATTGGACAAGAATTTGGCTCTGATACCAAATGGAGTATAAAGCTCACTTTTATATTTGATTGTTTTAGTGTGGATGAAAATAAAACATAGTTACCAACTTAACAAGAACCGTGACTTCAAATATATTTATGGGTTGAAAACACCAAAATCAATCCCCAAATCAAAAAGTAAATATATTTATGGGTTGAAAACACCAAAATCAATCCCTAAATCAAAAAGTGATGCTATTAGTGGCACCTTTTTTGGGGGTGGTTAAAATCCTGACTTGTTTGAAATCACGACCTTGACAAAAATCTTAGAACCTTAATTGACTCTCAAATCAAAAAACGATGCTATTGGTAGAACTCATTTTTTTTTGAAGTTAAAATTCCAACTTAATTGAAACTGTGACCTCGATAATTACTACCATCGTAGATTAAAAATTCAAATTCAACTTCTAGATCGTCACTTGAAAATTTATTTATTGATTAATTTTATTTTATACATTAAAAAATAAATATTCGTAAATAAGTTAAAAAAAAATAAATGAAAGTAACACCATTTTTTAAGAATTTTTTTTCCATAACCTATTTTATTTTAAAGAAAGAGATCAAGTAAAAAGAAAACACTAAACTCCCCAAATGGGTGCTATGAGTGCGATTATGCTACAACACGTGGACATAAGGTGCCTTGCTAGGTGTGGAGGGGACCTTTAACCAACACAATTATCAGTTCATCATCTCAATTCAATGCCTACATCAAGCGTTGACGATCGGAGTAGAGTTTAGAGGTATAGGTGAGGTAATTTGCAGTCATTCCAAGAACGCTTATATAATCATGTTGATCAATAAACAACCTGTTGCATAGGATTTAATGCTGTGGTAGGTGGTATATACATCGGATATATCTTGGTGTATATACCAAGACAATCAGAAGGTATATATACCAGCTGCCGTAGCATTAAAGTTTATTGATGGCCATATAATCATGGCTATCTATCCTCATTTATGGAAAGGTTGGTCATTTATGGAAACGGTTGGCAAGTCTATTCATGCGTATGGAGTTTCATTTCTACTGGAAGAAGTTGTGCAGCACGCTGCTTATTGATCGCCATATAATCATGGCTATCTATCCTCATTTATGGAAAGGTTGGTCGGAAATGACTGCCAGGAAGGTTGGCAAGTCTATTCATGCGTATGGAGTTTCATTTCTACTGGAAGAAGTTGAAGGAGTTTCATTTCTACTGGAAGAAGTCGAAGGCTGGTCATCAATTATCTAGGTTTCTCTCCTTGCGTGGTTTACTTTCTCCTAGATTTGATGCCGCTAGTTCGGAGTAGATCTCACCGGGCCCATGGCTCTCAGCACAGAACACCGATGCATTAACAATTTGAAGGGCGTCAAAGCAACCACAGGGAACACGGGGAAAATGTTCCTTTTCCTCCTCTTGAGGTCCCTTTGGATAATTTGCATCCTGTGGAAGCGATTCTGGAGTGGGGCTATCATGTCGAATGGGTCGAGCATGAGGGTGTAGCCTCACTCCCCTTGATGAGGAATCTAATTGAATTTGAAGGTATTATCAAGTCAAGCTTTCCCGAGCAGGGAATGCCTCCTCCACTGCGGCATGCCGGACAAGAGGAACGTTGCCCATACATCAAATACAGGGGAGGTGGACTGACCGAGGAGCAACTACAACTCATTTTTGTGTCCACAGAGAGTGGCTGGCATGAATTTCAAAATTGAACAGTTGGGCGCCAAAATATCCTTTCTTTTAGGTCTCCAAGCAAGCCAGGCATCGAACCAGCCAGTATAGGATCCATCTTCAATGCAGATGCCTTCCGCGAATGCTCTGATTCGTCTACCATTCGGTGACCAGGTTCTCACTTAGCAACGTTGAAGCTCATGGCGTTTTGGGTGTTTTTGCAGTTTCCAAGTTCATAGGTTATCCTCTTCTTAGTTTTGTTGTTTAAATTAAGTTGTCTTTTAGTATCTTTCATGAACCAGTTGGAGTTTTTCTGTCTGCGGTTTCGGTTCTATGGCGCTCTGGCCATAGCATCAGGCATGAGGGCTTAATGCCCTTTATCCCTTCCCTCGCTTTTTCCCCTCTTCCCCTATCCAACAATCGGATTTTTGAATCCGACCCATCTCTCCCGTATTTCGAGAAGGTTCCTCCCTCTCTGTCCTTGTTAGACCATAGGTTTATGTCAGCTATATTCAGACCATAAGATATGGATTTAATGGAAGAGGAAAGCCTAGATTTCAAGAACAATCTGATCGTGTCCTGGTCCTTTTGCAAAGATACGGAGTTCCGGGAAAGACCTCGATCCAATGCATTTGGTACAACACTCCAGCACTCAGAGCATGCGGAATTTAATTCCATGCTGGAATCGAGACACTTCAAAGATGGCCTCAACAAAGAAACACAGTTTTCTCTATCCCAAGCTCCAAAGTCTAGCAAACGAAAAGGAGAAGAGGTGGAAGCCCAGGGCAAAGGTGAAGTATCATGTGCAGAACAAAGCCAAAGGAAGAAAAAATCAAAGTGTATCAAGGAAAAAGTGGGTTCGGTGCAGATGGTCGTAGGAAAGGATATAACACTGGAGGAGGTTTCACGCTTCGTGGGTTGAACCCTGGTCGGGAGATTCAATCGGAAAACAACAGGTGAAGCGACTATAAAACATTGGATGGATGTCCACTGGAAACCCTTATTAGGGTATTCCTCTAAGGTATATACTCTAGCAAAGGGATGGAATTGTTTTTTTCTTCGGTCGGGAGAAAACTGTAAGGCATTACTAGAGAAAGTTTGGTCTCGGGGCTTTCCCTTAAACCATGGATTGTAGAGTTTGATATGGTTTGGGCTATTTTTCCTAGTTTTCCCTTATGATTCTGGAGTAAAGAAGCCCTGGTAACCATAGGCAATAAACTCAAGACTTTTTTTGAGTTGGAACTTGACTGGGAGACCAAATATGAAAGGCGTTGGGATTGGATCCAACTCATGGTAGATATACGTTAAGGCATGGTGGGAAATTTGCATCTGGTGTTTGGGGAAAAGTTCCGACACCAGAAGGTTGACTACTGGAAATTGTCGTTTAGGTGCTATGGGTGCCATGATATAGGCCATAGTTATGCTCATTGCAATTGTTTGGCTCCACAATATAGGAAACACACTAAATTATGGAGAAGGGAAAGTGAGATCCATAACCAAGAGAAGGACTGTAACACCCCTATTTCCCCAGTCTATAAATATAACTATAACTGGCCAAGAGACTATGACAGAGTAGATATGTGTGAATTTCTGATTTGATGAACATTTGTATAAAAGGTCAATGTATGTATTTTTTGTTATTTATAGAAAAATGGATAAGTGTTGCATAACTGTTGAAAGGGTGGTTTTGCAAGATAGACCATGGATGCTATGAAAGATATGGTGAGGGGAACCATAAATGGTTGAGATGACGCCCACCAAACCAATACCTTACTGGATTTAATGACTCATAACAGTCCTCTAACCCAAATATGAATTACCAATCAGAGTGGTAGCTGGAAGAGTCATCGTCAAGAGTTAATGAGGAGATGGGGCAGAGTACCCATTTGTAAGACTTCCATACATGACCATGCGCTGGGGATTCAGACCCACGCAACCCTGCTGAGAAAGGCATGAAAGAGGTAATTTGGGGGAAATAGGTGGGAGAGCAAGAGATATACGAAGAGAAAAGAGTCGAAAGAGTAATCTCGAGAAGAGAAAAGAGTGTTTTTGCAGCGCTTTGGTTTGAGAAAGAACTGGGAAATAAGTATGCTCTGGATGTAATAAGCTGATGGCGATGTTTTCGTTACAAGATGATAAACGAGGTTGACGAGTGACTATGGAAGTACTCGGGCATACCTCCTTGCTTGGTATAGAAAAAACTGTTTGCTAAGTTCCCGTGGGAGGAGGAGAGAATCGTTCGTCCCTGACTGTCGTGGAGCAAGAAGAAAGAGTCCCTCTCAGAGAATCATGGTCTAGCTCGGGGGTGGCCAATGGTAAATCCATCAAGAGTGGTTGTGCCTATGGTTGGGAGGAAACATGCACCCCTTTCGACAGTCGCTTCACGAATTCTGGTTTTCTGATAAGTATCTTCATACTCTGCGTAATAAAATGAATGTGATGATTGAGTATATTTATATGTCTGCAATTGAGATATGTGTTGAATGGTTAAATTAGAAATATGCATTATATCTCTGTGAATTTGTGCCTTTAAATGAGCGCATGCTTGACTCAGCTGAGTTGTAAGCCTGCAATAGTGTCGGGGAAATATTTATTGGGATGTTTAAGTCCTGTCGGCCTCTGAAAATCTACCCTCGTGGGAAATCCAAGTTCAACCTTGTGGAAGGAGGACGCCTCCTTCAAATCTTCCCCCCGCATGATTGAGGGCTCATGCCCATGTCCTTAACCCATTTACAACTAAAGGAATTAGTGTGTAGCCCACAAGAGTTCCAAAGGACCCATGTGACCAAGGTCTAGGAACTCTGCGCTAGGCCGAAGACAAATGATAGTTACGATTACCCACCAGGTTAACCGATGCTTGGCGGTTTCCTTATCTGTGACAGTTAGACTTGCCCACAATTAAACCTTGATCCACTCAGTTATCACGAAGTAACACGAACCACTGATCTGAGAGTATTCAGGAGCCCCTTGGTCATGGGATCCACGTTGAGGCAACTTAGGAAAAGCCCCACTCTGTAAGAACGAGAATGATATATCATCAAACTCCCCCAACGTCGAAGTCACGAAGTAATGAGAGTCGTGGATCTAGAAATCTAGTGGAAAGCACTCTTAGCCGTTAGATCAAACTTAGTGAACGGGTAGCAGTAAGAACTTCGGTGAAGTCCCACTTCGGGAGATTAGAGGTGGTTTAACGCCAAAACTTATGAACGCCGAAGCCACGAAGTGTTAAGAGCCATAACTCTAAGGACCTATAACTCCTACCCAAGTGACCGAGGATATGACCTCACTCAATTCTTCAGGCGCTAATCGAGGATCGATGGTCGTGCTTGAACTAGTGAGGGGATCTACGATCATGGATGATTGCGGAGTCCCAACTAGCACGATGTTTATCTCCTTCCCTGAGTTCCACAATTGAAACTGCTCGCCTGTGGTGGAATCCACGCCAACCGTTGATCCTGTCGAGTCTACAGATTGACGATCTAGGAGGATTGCAGAGGTTAAACCAGCACATATGTTAATTTTTCCCCCGATCTCCACAATTTATCCCCACCGTAGATCTTACTGTGGAGTCGTAGATTCAGGGATCTATGTGGACACATCTCAACTGTGGGGTCTAAGGGGTATTGGGAGACAACTGGGGGGAACTTCAGACTTCGGAGCTCCGGGAGGTTCGACAAGTAGGTGAAACTAGGGACCCCCAGAGGCTGCTAGTCCCGGATTGACGTGGCACGCCAGCGTCACCTAGGGTGACATGGACCCCTGTCTAGTATGCAACGTGTCATCCCGACTTGTACTTCCCACATAACCTAAATGCCTTTAGAACACGACACGTGTCACCTCTTAATGAGAGCACATGTCACCTCTGGCTTCTGCCACATGTCGCCCCCCCCCCCTCCCCCCCTTAGCGCATGAATGCTCAGCCAAAGTATGGTAGAGTATCCGCAACTTCGGGAGTTCGACACTCTGGAAGGAAGTATGGTTCAAGGTGAGGGAACCTCTGAACGTCGAATTTACGAAGCGAAAGGAGCCATAGATCCGAGGATGCGTCAGGATCTCTCCTGACCGTTAGATCTAGTACCCGAGACTTTGGGAGTTCGACACTCTGAAAGGAAGTATGGTTCAAGGTGAGGGAACCTCCGAATGCCGAAGTTACAAAGCGATAAGAGCCGTATATCTGAGGATGCGTCAGGACCCCCCTCCGATTGTTGGATCTAGACTGTATTCGACCCTTCGACAAAATCCTACTCCGGGAGACAAGGAGTGTGGAACGAGTAAACTCCCCAAATGCTGGAGCTACGATAAATGTAAACTATAGATATAGAGACTCTTCGGGTTCTCTCCTGACCGTTAGATCTCAACCCTGGTCAGTCTGACGTTGACCACTCCGGGAGCAAAGAGGAAGTCACAACACGAATTCCCCGAACGCCGAAGTTACGAAGTAACGGAAGCCATAGATCTAGGGGTTACGTGGACACACCGTGACCGTATGATTGAAGGACTTGGAAGGAGATCAGTTTGGGGTGACGTGGTATGTTGACATCAACCAGGGTGACGTGGACCCACGTTTGACATGCCACATGTCACATGGATTCGTATGTTTCACAAACCATATATGCCCATTAACATGTGCCACGGGTCACCCACATAAGGAGCCACATGTCATTCCTCCCTTGACACATGTTCGTTTGGTTTATTGGCGGGTGGAGTAGTCGGGGCCCACCTGTCCTTACCTCTGCGTTTAATACGTCACCTCATGCAAGGAGAACCCTTCGGGAGTCCGGGACTTCGGGACTTCGGAGGTTTGGGGTGCAGTGTCATAGATAAATTGAAAGATCCGAAGGTTGGAGCCACATGGTGAGATTTCGATTTCCTTCGAGAGTTCGAGATTTCAAGACTCCGGGGAATGTGCGCACAGACAAAAAAAGAGGCGTTGATATCTGAACGCTAAAATCCCCTCTAGCCTGTATGTTAAATAAGGAGCAAGTCCCACCATTGGATTCGATGGTGGATGGACTTCCATCGTAGAGGTAGAAATTTGGAGATGGTATGAATGAGATGGACCCATGTGGTCCTTGACTAATAACACCCGAAGAGCTTTAGGAGGCAATAACTTGCAATCTAGAACTCCAATTTCAGTATGGTGGCAACCGTTAGAAAGCTCGCGGCGAGCAAAAGCCGAGGGAGATCTCGGAATTAGGACTTGAGATAGTTAAAGAAAACGAAATTATGATGCCCCATATTTTAAAAGAGTATTTAGAGGTCGGTTGTGTTAAAAATTGGTATCAGAGCGTGGCAACAACACTTGGCCTGATTGGGCTCATGCATGAGTCACATAATAATATTATTAAAGAACTTTAAGGGTTTACACCCTACCTTACCCCATTCTATAAGAAACTTGTCTGAACCTCCATTAAAGAGAATAATGAAACCTTCTACTGTTGATAAATGTTTTGGGAAATTTGCACTGTATGTTGCTAATGTTTCCAAATAAAGAAGCCAACTTCACTTTGCAATGATACGTGTTGTTCATGAATTAGTAGATCATTAACTAACAAAAAATGTTTTATCATCACTCAAGCAGTTAGTGAACAACAGGAAAAACTACAACGTAGAGGATGGTGACACACCATGAGTTGGGGGAAAGCTCCCACAATAGAGAGGAAGAATCTGATGAAAGGAGGGCCGTGGAAACCCCTCTAGATTTCGCTGAAACTGTAAGAAGACCCATGGAAGAATTACAGAGTTTTAAGGCTGGCAATGAAAGGCTGATAAAGGAACATGAAAATAAGACTTAAATTAATGCAGTCTTACTGCAAAGTCTATCAGATATACAAAGGAAACTGCAACATGGTCTAACAACCAGTCAGGTGGACATACATCATACTAAGAAAACTCCAAGTCCACCCGAGACACAAAATCATGGTCTTGAAAGTGGCCACACTAGGAGGAGTACCTCAAAGAAAGCCCAACATGGAGCCAAGAGACACTCAACGGAAGATTCCTCTGGTGAGGACACTGAAAACTCCAAGGAATCTTCTAGTGGCCAAACTAGTTCCCATTCCCATACGAAAAGAAAGAAGAGGAAAAATCCCAAGAGTCATGACCCTGGAGAGTTTAATAAAGACAAACCACCCACCTTCGATGGAGAGATTAAAAAGGGGGAAGAAGCATAATTTTGGCTACTCGGCTTGAAGAAGTACTTCAGATTCCATGACTACTTTGAAAACTTGAAGGCTCGGATATCCATTTTCAACTTGAATGGGAAAACTTCCATTTGGTGGGAGGACCTTAGGGATGTGAAAGGAATCCATGAGAAGGACTTGTCATGGAAACAATTTGAGAAATATTTCAAGAAGAAGTATCTGTCGGAAAAGTACTTTGATGGGAAGACCAAGGAGTTCTATGAACTCAAGCTGGGACAACTCACCACAGATGAATATATCAACAAATTTCTTGAGTTGATGAGGTATGTTCCCTACATAAATGATGAAAAAGTAAAGATGCAACGATTTATTAGTGGATTACCTCAGTCCTATCGGGACAGAATTGAGTTTGATGAGACAAAAAATTTAGAAGATACTATTCGAAAGGCAAGGTATTGCTATGAGCAATTCAAGAATATGACAGAAACCCATGAAGACTGGAAGAAAAAAAACAATTCGGGATTCAAGAAGAAAGGGTTTAAATCTTCCAGATTTAAGAACCATGGGAAAATCTCTAAGATGAGCCTACCTACTAGAAGTGTGTATCAACAAACCTTTCCACTCCAGAGTGTAAATAAACCACTCAGAGCAGCCCCAAGTAAGTCTGATAACACAAAGAGAGAACCCTTGAAATGTTGGGGTTGTGGAGAATAACATATGTTGAGGGACTGTTCACATAGGCAACAAAACAATAGGAGGGTCTACAACATCCAAGAGGCTGCCACATTCAATGACGTGGCTAGGATCATGCCACAAATTTATGCAGCCTTGGATAATAGACAAGTTGACCACCAAGATTCAGTGGTGGAGATGAAAGGTATGATTACCAACCATCCTGTTTCCATTTTAATTGACCCTGGTTCTAATTTGAGTTATGTTTCCCCTCAAACTCTTGAGAAATGTAAATTGCAACAAGTTAAACATGTTAAGTCATGGATGGTAGAACTAGCCACTGGAACTAAAAGAAAAGTAACATAAGTCATACAAGCATGCCAATTCATTATGAATGGATTACCCACCCAAGCAACCATGAACATGCTCCCTTTAGGATATTATGACCTGCTAATTGGCATGGAATGGTTGGTTTCCCATACAACCAAGTTGGATTATTACAATAAAACTTTGGAGTGTGAAGATGAAGAAGGGAGAAGGACAACCCTACAAGGGATTCGAAAGCCTGTCTCAGTGAGACAAATATCAACCCTCAAAGTGAAGAAGTATTGCAGAAGGGGATGTCCCTTGTATGCAATACAAGTGTTGAACTCTATTGAGAACAACAAACCCAACCTAGAGGACCATCCCATATTAAGAGAGTATAAATATATATTCCTAGAAGAGGTGTCAGGTCTACCTCCAATGAGGGACATTGAATTTTCAATAGAACTTGCACCAAGAGCGGTGCCAATGTCTATAACACCCTATAGAATGAGTACACCAGAGCTAGTTCAACTCAAACTACAACTAAAGGAGATGTGGGACAAATGATACATTCAGCCCAATGTGTCTCTATGGGGAGCACCAACCTTGTTTGTGAAAAATAAGGATGGCACACTCATATTGTGTATAGATTATAGACAACTCAATAAGGTGACTATCAATAATAAGTATCCTTACCAGGGATCGATGACTTATTCGACCAATTAAGGGGAGCTACAATCTTCTCCAAAATTGACTTGAGATATGGATACCATCAGGTCCGAATTAAGGATGAGGACATCTACAAAACAACCTTTAGAACAAGTTATGGTCACTATGATTTTGTGGTGGTGCCGTTCGGGCTAACCAATGCACCAACCACTTTTATGTGCTTAATGAATAATGTACTCAGTAGATCCTTAGACAGATATGTATTAGTTTTCATTGATGCTATCCTAATCTATTCTAAGAATAGGGAAGAGCATGAAGACCATCTCAAGTTAGTGCTTCAAGTACTAAGAGAACATCAACTCTATGCTAAGTTTAGTAAGTGCGACTTCTTCCAGAAACAAGTCCATTACTTAGGCCATGTTATTTCTGAAGAAGGGGTGGTAGTTGACCTTGACAAGATCAAAGCCATTATGGATTTTCCTACCCCAAAGGATGTATTTGATATCAGATCCTTTATGGGCCCAGTAGGGCACTTTAATAGGTTCATAAAAGGATTTTCCAGGATTGGTTGCCCAATCATTTCCCTTAAGAAGAGGGGAGTTAAATTCATTTGGACATCAAAATGTGAAGAAATATTTCAAGAGCTGAAATACCTTCTAACCAATGTGCTCCCAAACAAGGGCTTCCTTGTGTGTACATATGCCTGCAAGGAAGGGCTCAGAGGATTCCTTATGCAAGAAGGACATGTGATTTTCTACGAATCCAAAAAATTGAATGAGCATGAAGTCAACTATGTGACCCATGATATGGAATTGGCTGCCATAGTACATGCTTTAAAAATGCCGAGGCATTACCTCTTAGGTAGAAGATTTGTGCTTATGACAGACCATAGTGGGTTGAAATATTTGTTTGACCAACCAAAACTCAATGTTAGACAAGCTAGATGGATGGCTCTCCTTAGTGAGTTTGATTTTGAAATCAACATATCAAAGGAAAGGAGAATAGGGTGGCTAATGCCCTTAGTAGAAGTATGAAAGTGGTTCACTTGGAAGCTATAAGCGCCAGTGAATCAGACATCAAAGATAGAGTCAAAAGTGCACAAGAAACATATGCATTTTTACAGACCGTGACATCATACCTAAAGAAAGAGCCCACAAGGCTGAAGTATGAAGGCTATCAGAGGATTAATGATGGCCTGCTAAATTACAAAGGTAGATTGTATATTTCAAATTGTGACGACTTGAAGAGGTTAATAATGGATGAACTACACAAAACACCACATACTGGTCATCCTGGTTATCAAAACATGATCACAACCACTAGGAGACAATTTTATTGGCCCATACTGAAAAATGACATAGTTGATTACCTAGATAAGTGCCTAAAATGTCAACAAGTTAAGGCAGAGCACCATCACCCAGCAGGGCTGTTTCAACCCCTACCAATTCCATAATGGAAATGGGAAACCATCTCCACGGATTTCATCACAGGGTTACCAAAATCAACCAAACAGAATGATGCCATCATGGTAGTTGTGTACAAACTGAGCAAGGATGCTCACTTCATTCCCGTCAAGTCAACTTTCAAGGCAATAAATATTGCCAGTGTTTTTATGAAAGAGATATTTAGACTCATCTCATGCCTAAGGAAATTATATCTGACAGAGATACAAAATTTACTTCAAACTTTTGGAAATCTTTGTTTGTTGGTTTCGAAACAAAACTGCTATTTAGTACAACCTATCCCCTCAAACTGATGGGAAGATGAAGAAGGTAAACCAAGTATTGGAGGACATGTTAAGGATGCATGTAATGCATCAACCTAAGAAGTGGGAAGAATACCTACCACTGGTAGAGTTTTCCTAGAACAATGGCTATCAAGAGTCGTTAAAAATGAGCCCTTTTGAAGCCCTCTATTGAAGGCAATGCAATATTCCAATCAACTGGAATAACTGAGTGGACATAATCACAATCGGGCCAGACATGATAAAGGAAATGGAACAACAAGTAATTCAGATTAGACAAAATATGAAAATATCCTAGGATAGACAAAAGAGCTATGCAGAAAGAGAAATAACACCTAGAGAATTCAAAGCAAGGGATCATGTGTATCTCCGAGTTAGACCCATGAAAAGATCTTTGAGGATGGGAGCTTGTGCCAAGCTGGCACCTCGGTATTGTGGACCCTTTGAAATTTTGGATAGAGTGGGACCTCTAGCCTATAGGCTATCACTCCCCCCCACCGTAAAGGCACATGATGTTTTCCATGTTTCGTTATTAAAGAAATATGTACATGATTATAATCATATTATTGACTGGTCTGTGATTCAGGTGGAGCCAGAGGGAGAATTTCTGCCAGAACCTCAATGCATAATAGACAGGAAGGAGACCCCACTCAGGAAAAAAACCATTGCACAGGTCAAGGTGCAGTGGAAACACTTTGGCCCAGATGAGGCCACATGGGAAATGGAGGATGCCATGAGTCATGCATATCCATTTTTGTTTACTTCTGTACATATAGAGCACATCGACAGATAGAACATCAAGGACAATGTTACTTTAAGGGGATGGGATTGTAACACCCCATGTTTCCCCAGTCTATAATATAACTATAACTGGCCAAGAGACTATGGCATACTAGATATGTGTGACTATCTGATTTGATGAACATTTGTATAAAAGGCCAATGTATGTATTTTCTGTTATTTATAGAAAAATGGATAAGTGTTAAATAATTGTTGTAAGGGGGGTTTGCCAAGATAGATCATGGATTCTATGAGAGAGATGGTGAGGGGAGCCATAAATGGTTGAGATGACCCCCACCAAACCAGTACCTTACTAGATTTAATGACTCAGAACAATCCTCTGACCCAGATATGCATTACCAGTCATAGTGGTAGCTGAAAGAGTCCTCCTCAAGAGTTAATGAGGAGATGGTCCAGAGTACCCATTTGTAAGACTTCCAGAACTCGCCACGAGATGGGGATTCAGACCCATGCAACCCTGCTGAGAAAGGAATGAAAGAGGTAATTCAGGGGACATAGGCGAGAGATCTAGAGATCTGCGAAGAGAGCAGAGTTGAAAGAGTAATATCTAGAAGAGAAAAGAGCGTTTTTGCAACTCTATAGTTCGAGAAAGAACTGGGAAATAAGTATGCTTTGGACGTAAGAATATGATGGCGAGGTTTTCGTTACAAGATGATAAACGAGGCTGATGAGTGACTATGGAAGTACTCGAGAAAACCTCCTTGCTTGGTACAAAGAAAATTGTTTGCTAAGTTCCTGTGGGAGGAGGAGAGAAACCTTTGTCCTTGATTGTCGTGGAGCAAGAAGAAAGAAGCATCATGGTCTAGCTCGGGGGTGGCCAACGGTAAATCCATCAGGAGTGGCTGTGCCTATGATTGGGAGGAAGCAACCACCCCTTTCAGTAGTTGCTTCACGAACTCTGGTTTTCTGATAAGTATCTTCATACTTTGTGTAATAAAATGAATGTGATGATTGAGTATATTTATATGTCTACGACTGAGATCTGTGTTGAATGGTTAAGTTATAAATATGCATTATATCTCTATGAATTTTGTCTTTAAATGAGCGCATGCTTGACTCAACTGATAAGTTAAAGAGTTGTAATGTGTAAGCCTGCAATATTGTCGGGGAAATATTTATTGGGATGTTTAAGTCCTATCGGCCTCTGAAAATCTACCCTCGCGGGAAATCCAAGTTCAACCCTGTGGAAGGAGGACGCCTCCTTCAAATCTTTCACCCACATGATCGAAGGCTCATGCCCATGTCCTTAACCCATTTATTACTAAAGGAATTAGTGCGTAGCCCACAAGAATTCCAAAGGACCCATGTGACTAAGGTCTGGGAACCCTGCGCTAGGCCCGAAAGAAGTTAAGTCTTCTGGCTTTGGAACTTCAGAGTGTTTCGACCCTACCGGTTATAAATCGGTCGAAGGAAACTGATAGTTATGATTACCCACCAGGTTAACCGATGCTTGGCGGTTTCCTTATCCGTATCAGTTAGAATTTCCCACCATTAAACCTTGATCCACTCAGTTATCGCGAAGTAACACAAACCACCGATATGAGAGTATTCAGGAGCCCCTTGGCTGTGGGATCCACGTCGAGGAAACTTCGACAAAGCCCCACTCCATAAGAACAGGGATGATATATCATAAAAACCACCAAACGCTGAAGTCACGAAGTAATGAGAGCTGCGGATCTAGAAATCTAGTGGAAAGCACTCTCAGTCGTTAAATCGACCTTAGTGAAGGGGTAGCGGTAAACACTTCGACGAAGTCCCACTTCGGGAGATTAGAGGTGGTTTAATGCCAAAACTTCTGAACGCCGAAGCCATGAAGTGTTAAGAGCCATATATCTAAGGACCTATAACTCCTATCCAGGTGACCAATGCTATGACCTCACTCAATTCTTCATGTGCTAATTGAGGATCGACGATCGTTCTTGAACTGTGAGGAGATCTTCGATCAGGTATGATTGTGGAGTCCCAACTAGCACGATGTTTATCTCCTTCCCCGAGTTCCGCAATGGAAACTGATCGCCTGTGGTGGAATTGATGCCAGTTGTTGATCTTGTCGAGTCTACAGATCGACGATCTAGGATGATTGCGGAGGTTAAACCCGCACATATGTTAATTTTTCCCCCGATCTCCGCAATTTCTCCCCACCGTAGATCTTTCTGTGGAGCTGTAGATTCAGGGATCTACGTGGACACATCTCGACCATGGGATCTAAGGGGTATTGGGAGACAACTAGCAGGAACTTCGGACTTTGGAGCTCCAGGAGGTTCGGCAAGTAGGTGAAGCTAGGAACTCCCAGAGGCTGCCAGTCCCGTATTGATGTGGCACGTCGGCGTCACCTAGGGTGACGTGGACCCCTGTCTGGTATGCAATGTGTCACGCTAACTTGTCCTTCCCACAGACCCTAAACTCCTTTAGAACGTGACATGTGTCACCTCCTAACGAGGGCACCTGTCACCCCTGGATTTTGCCGCGTGTTGCCCCCCCCTAGCACATGAATGCTTGGGGAAAGGATGGTGTAGTACCCGCAACTTTGGGAGTTCGACACTCCATCTAGAAGTATGGTTCAATTTGAGGGAACCTCTGAACTCTGAAGCTACAAAGCGATATGAGTCGTAGACCCGAGGATGCGTCAGGATCTCTCCTGACCGTTAGATCTAGCACTTGGGACTTCAAGAGTTTGAAACTATGGAAGGAAGTATGGTTCAAGGTGAGGGAACCTCCGAATTCTAAAGTTACGAAGCGATAGGAGATGTATATCCGAGGATGCATCAAGATCCCCCCCTGATCGTTGGATCTAGACTGTATTCGGCCCTTCGGCGAAATCTTACTCCAGGAGACAAGGAGTGTGGAGCGGGTAAACTCCTCGAATTCCGGAGCTGCGAATAAACATGAACCATAGATATAGAGACCCTTAGGGATATCTCCTGACCGTTAGATCTCAAATCTGGTTAGTTCAACGTTGACCACTCCAAGAGCAAGGAGGAAGTCACAACACAAATTCCCCGAACGCTGAAGTTATGAAGTAATGGAAGCCGTATATCCAGGGGTTAGGTGGACACACCGTGACCGTATGATCGAAGGAATTAGAAGGCAATTAGTCCGAGGTGACGTGGTATGCTGACATCACCCAGGGTGACGTGGACCCATGTTTGACGTGCCACGTGTCACCTGGATTCGTACATTTTACAGACCCTATAGGCCCATTAACACGGGCCATGTGTCACCCATAGAAGGGGCGACATGTCATTCCCTCCTTGGCACATGTTCTCTTGGTTTATTGGCCGGTGGAGTAGTTGGGGCCCACCTGTCCTTACCTCTACGTTTAATATGTCACCTCATGCAAGGAGAACCCTTCAGTAGTCTGGGACTTCAGGGCTCCGAAGGTTTGCGGTGCAGTGTCACAGATAAACCGAAAGATCAGAAGGCCAAAGACACGTGGTGAGATTGTGGGTTCCTTTGGGAGTTTGATATTTTGGGACTCTGGGGAATGTGCGCAAAGACAAAAAAAAAGGCATTCAAAGAAAAATGTCGAACTCCCCTCTAGCCCGTGTGTTAAATAAGGAACAAGCCCTGCCATTAGATTCGACGATTGATGGAATTCCACCGTAGAGGTATAAATATGGAGATGGTATGAATGAGATGGACCCAGGTGGTCCTTGACTAATAACGCCCGAAGAGCTTCGGGAGGTAATAAATTGCAATCTAGAACTTCGATTTCAGTATGGTGGAAACCATTAGAAATCTTGTGGCGAGAAAAAGTCAAGGGAGATCTCAGAATTAGGACTTGAGATAATTAAAGAAAACGAAATTATGATGCCCCATCCCTTAAAAGAGTATTTAGGGGTCGAGTGTGTTACAAGGTCCTGATTCATCCTCCTCTCACAACTCTGAGTCATATTTCAGCTCCAAGGAAGGAACACATCGATGCGAAGAACTCTCAAAAGGAGTGAGGCCCTCCAATGTATCAGTTAATTCACTTCGTGCCTCCAATGTTTTTATTCTGAATCTTTCTAAAGTGTTGTTAAGTGGTGCCTCCCAAGATCAGAGTGTTCTTCCTTTGATGACCTCGCCTCCCCTTTTGAATCCTCTTGAGTCTTTGGAAGGAGAACCTAAGGCTTTCCCCTCCCCTTTGGCTCCACAAGATAAGGAGTCTGATATGTTCACCCTCTCTAAAGACCCATCCTCCCCTCCCTTCAGTCCTTCCATCCCTCCCTTCATGCTTAGCTGGGTCCCATCGCACTCTGATCCTTTATCCCTCACCTGCCCTTGATCAAGAGGGATCAATTGTCGATTTTTCAAAGAATTTGGGAAATTTGATAGAGGGTGTCTCCCTGCAGGGTCCGTGGCTAAGATCTCCCCCCCCGACCAAAATATATGTTCTCCGCTCCAAATAAATTATGAAGAACTCCTCTCCTATCAAAGGAGGGATTTGATTTTGACCCCCCTCAGTCTAACCTTGTTGGAAGAAAGTCCCACCTCCTTTAGGCTTAGGAAAACGTTGCATCTGAGATCAAAAAAGGAAGACAAGCCTCTATTGCAAGGGCCTTTAGAGCAGGGTGTTCCCTTAAACCCTCCCCACGATGATTTTTCTATCCTTTAATTCAAGAGGGTTCTCCTGAGCCTCAAACCAGATGTGGTTTTAGTTCAAGAGATGATGTTTTCGGGGGTTAAGGCCAGGGAAACCCTTTCCCCTTGTCTTAAAAACTAGTCTTTTAGTACGTTGGATGTCGAAGTTTAGTCGAGGGGGCTCATAATTGGATGTAGCTTGGAATGTAAGGCTTTATCTACCTCTTCAACATGTTCTTCTATATTTGTCAACCCTAAGCTTAAGGATTTTGATTATGTCATCTTGGTGGTTAACGCGTATGGGCCCTATAGTGATTGAGTTCCCTATTGGGAGGATTTAAAATCTGCAGTTGTTCTTAGCTCCCCATTTACTGTGGTGGGAGGTGACCTATACTTCTTGCTTTCATCGCGAGAAGTGTGGGGGGGAAACCCTAAAGTGGACAACCAAAAAGGTTTTTTCCTCTCTCTTGGAGCATCTCCACCTAGTGGATGTGGAGCCAACTAAGTTGAGACCAACATGGCGAAATTTCCGAACTAGTAAAGACACCATCGCTAAAAGAATAGACATGTTCCTAGTGTCCAAACCTCTTATCTCAATCGATGCTCTTTTCAATTCCTCAATGGTGGAGGGAGGAATTTTCAATCACCGTCCTGTCACCCTCAAGATGATTACGGGAATGAAGTCATCACCTGCTCCTTCGAATATTATCCAGACTTGGCTAGATGAAGAGGACTATAAAACAATGGTGAAGTCCTTGTGGAAAATACTTGACCCTTCGGCGGACGAACCTTTAATGAATCAGTTTGCAGAAAATATAACCAATATCAACAAAGAAACAAAGCAATGGTTTTAAACCTTTAAGGTACGTAACTTGAGAAGCCTGAGAGAAACATAGGATAAATTTTCAGAGCTTTAAATAAACACAGATGAAAGCCTACTTAGCCCTAGTCAGTTGGACAATCTCAAAGAACTAGAAGCTACTAGACATTCATGGCTAGTGAAGGAGGAACAAAACCGGAGGCTCAAAAACAAGGCTTTATGGCTGGAGGTCGGTGACAATAACACAATTTTCCATCAATTTACCAATTGTAGAAGGAACCAAAACACAATTTGAGACATAAAATACGAAGATGGAAGGATGCTAAGTTCATTCAAGGATAAGGCCAAAGTTGGATTAAGATATTTCAAGAAGATTTTTAAAGCTCCAGAGGGTTGTCCCCTCTAGGAAATTATTGAGGTCTCCTCCAAGTTCTCTATTGTAATTTCCGAGGACATGAACAAGGCCCTCCAAGAGGAAGTAACAGATTCAAAAATCTTTGTTTCTCTTACTTCCATGCAAAATGGAAAAAACCGGGGTCCAAACAGTTTTACGGTAAAGTTTTACAAATGTTTCTATGACTTAATCAAGAGATATTTGTTTTTGGTTATCAAAGAATCACAAAGGAAAGGAAAAATGATTATATCATTCAATTCTACCTTCCTCTGCCTAACTTCTAAGAAACTTGAAGGAGAGACCTTTGGGGACTACAGACCAATTTCGTGTTGCAATGCTATTTACAAACTAACATCCAAGGTGATTGCGAGAAGATTGAATCCTATCTTGAGTGAAATCATTGGGGAAGAGTAGTGTGGCTTCCTTCATATTACACAGATTCATGATACAATGGCAGTAATGCGGGAGGTATTTCACTCAGTGAATAAAAGAAAGGATAAATAAACCATCTTGAAGCTATATTTATCAAAGGCCTACGACAAAGTCAATTGGACCTTCTTTGCTTGGTCCTGCTTCAACTAGGCATGTCACTAAAGGTGGTTAACTGGATAATGGGATGTATTTAGTCCGCCTCTTTTTTTGTTCTGATTAAAATAGTACCCTCTCGATTCTTCAACTATACAAGAGGGATTAGGTAGGGCTTCCCTCTATCCCCCTTTCTTTTCCTAATCATAGCAGAGGCTCTAAATAAATTGATCAAGGAAGCCAAATCCAAAGGAAGGTTGAGAGGAATTCAGGTAGCGGAGAGAATGAAAGTCTCTCACCTGTTATTTGTTGATGAAATCCTCTGTTGCATTAGAGGTTGGAATATAAACCTTTCGATGTTAAATTATATCCTCGACCTGTATTGTAAAGCTACATGTATGCAAATTAATATGGAAAAATATTGCATTATTTTACAAAACGTTTCGGATAATGAGAAATACCTTCCTTGATCCTTTGAAGAACTTGGAAGAAGGATGTAAATGTTAATATTAAGGTAGCTTCAGGAGGTATGAACCTCTATTGTGACCTTTGACAAGATTAGAATGTTCTGGAAGGAAGCAAAGAAATGAAGGAAACCCTAGACAAGATGTTGGTTGACAATAGATAATTAATATGAATTAATTAGTACCCAGAAGGAGAAGTTGGCCCCAGTAAGTCTGCCAGAATCACTATAAATACAGGGCGCCAGTCTCTCATTTGACACACTTCTTAGAATTGTAGAGAGTAGTTTTTGTGCACTGTAGTCCAACCGTTTTGTGCGCAAGTCCTGGGGAAGGTGTTGTGCCAGTTTTTGGGTGGGACTATCTGATCGGCTTGGTTACTTCTTGCTTGGTGCATTAGCCTCTCTTGGCTATTGGATTGCTACCAGGATTCTTTTCTCTGTCAAGGTCAAGGTGCTCGGAGGGTGGCTTCGGCCTATGGTTGGGTGACAAGGGTATTGTCAATGGTAAAACGAGCACAATCTTTCATATTCTAACAGGTTATGGGCCCATGCCTCCTTCATTCAGTCTAACTGCTGGAAGGAAACATAGCCATTAGGATATTGAGCTCGCTGAGGAACTACCGCTAGGGTTACTAGCAGGAGCAACTTCCAAGCCACTGCCGCTAGGGTTACTAGCAGAAGCAGTTGCAAAAACCCTAATCTCAGATCCAACACCTTGTGATGGAGCATCTTTCTCAAAGAGAAGATATTCAGATGTTCCCTAATTCAACACACCTTTTGGCTCTCTCAGAAGATAGAAACGATGGAGTTGAAGTTTTGGATGAAGGCATGACCAATTACCAGTCAACCGAAGACATGAGTGAAACAATCAATCTTCTACACTACTCAGCACTCACTGGAACGATTGAAGATGACATGTGGATAATTGATAGCGGAGCTTCTAGGCACATGACGAAAGATCAAGCCAGACTCTCAAATCTAAATGAGAAGAAGATCTCGTACAAGGTAGATCTTGGAGACAAAACCACTTACCCCGTGGAAGGATTTGGACAAGCCTCCATCAAATTGAAAATAGGTAACTATGTTCACTTAAGCAATGTTTTATATGTACCTGGTTTAGAAAAGAATCTTGTATCGATATTTTGCCTAGAAGACAAGGGAAACATAATAGCTTTCGTGGATGGAAAGGTGTTATCATGGCATAAAGACTCTAGCATAGAGAATGCTAGGGTTATTGGAAGTCGTGAAGGAAATCTGTATAGAATACTAGAACAAAATGAAGAAGCTCTTGTACATAATGAAGTCAACCCCAATGAGATTTGGCACAGAAGGTACGCTCACATTAACTATCAAGAATTACCCTTTCTCAAAAGGATGGTTGAAGGAATACCAGAGTTGCAGTCTACACATGAAGGAATCTGCAAAGGATGTGCTCTTGGGAAGAATATCAAGAAACCATTCGCAAGCAGTAACAACAGATCTAAGGAGATTCTAGATCTGATACACTCAGATGTTTGCGGTCCAATGCCAGTAAAATATCTAGGAGGATATTCTTACTACGTAATATTCATAGATGACTATTCAAGAAAGACTTGGCTATATCTACTAAAAACAAAAGACAAAGTATTCAACAAGTTTCAAGAGTTCAAAGTAGAGATAGAAAACCTCACGAATAAGAAGATCAAGATGCTAAGAACAGATAATGGAGGATAATACACATCAAAGGAATTCGTTGCATTCTGCAAATCAGGGATTAGGAGGGAGCTGACTGTTCCTCATAATCCTCAACAAAATGGTGTAGCAGAAAGAAAGAACAGATCTATTGAAGAGACTGTAAAAGCCTTACTAAATGATCAAGGTCTATCCATGTTCTTATGGGGAGAAGCAACAATGACAACAATATATGTGCATAACAGAAGCTCTCATCGTATATTGAAGGACATGACACCAGAAGAAGCCTTCTCAGGTAAGAAACCTAACGTGGAAAACCTAAGAATATTTGGATGTCCTGTTTACTCTCACATTCCCAAGGATAAAATGAATAAACTAGAACCCTCAGGAAAGAAGGGGATATTCGTGGGATACAATGATTCATCCAAAGCTTATAGAATATATATTCCAGAACAACACAAGATCGAAGTCAACAGAGACGTAACATTCAATGAAAGGATGGCCTTCAAGAAATCCATAGAAGAAACTATTGAATAAGAAGAGATTGAAGAACCTTATGAAGAAATCACATAAAACTAAAATGACGAACATGAACAACCTGATCATCCTATGGAACCATGTGAAAACATTGATTCAGATATCATACCTAAAACCAAGAAACGACTAGCTTGGCTTGAAGCCACATTACAAGATGCAGAAAGATTCAAGGTTCCAGAAGGAACATTTAGAAAGAGTAAAAGACCTAAAAGATTCTCAAGCTATGCCACATACATGACAAAACTTCTAGATGAAGAACCTACCACATTTGAAGAAGCCATGCAAAAGGGACAATGGAAAGAAGCTATGGCGGAATAACATCAATCCATTATGAAGAATGAAGTATGGGAAATCGTACCAAGACCTAAAGAGAAATTAGTGGTAACTTCAAAATGGGTATATAAGATCAAACATGCAATAGACATAAGCGTGGATAAATACAAGGCAAGATTCGTAGCTAGAGGGTTCTCCCAGAAGGAGGGAGAAGATTATGACAAAACCTTTGCTCAGGTGGCTAGATATACTTCCATCATAGCTATTATATCTCTTGCCGCTTCCATGGGATGGAAGTTACATCAAATGGATGTAAAGACAACTTTCCTCAATGGAGCAATTGAAGAAGAAGTATATATTGAACAACCCCAAGGATTTGAGGTACATTCCAGAGACACTCATGTTTGCAGATTGAAGAAATCTCTTTATGGACTCAAGCAAGCACCAAGAGCCTGGTATGCCAGAATGGACAACTATTTAACAAGACTTGGTTTCTCCAAGAGTCATGCAGATCCAAACCTCTATTACAAAGTCGTGGACAATGCACCTGTAATTCTACTACTATATGTTGACGATCTATTCATAACAAGTGAAGAGTCTCTCATCATCCAATGCAAGAAGGAACTAGCTATTGAATTTGATATGAAAGATCTAGGTCTCATGCATTATTACTTGGGACTAGAAGTATGGAAGAATCATGGTGAAGTATTCCTTGGACAAGGAAAATATGCAATAAAGATTCTTTAGAAGTTTGGAATGATGGATTGTAAGTCCATGGGCACTTCGATGAATACATATATAAGAAAAGTAAAGGATCTAGATTCTGATCCAGTAGATCCATCTCTATATCGACAACTAATTGGGTCATTAATGTATTTGGTAAATACTCGACCAGAGATTTGCTTTGCCGTGAATACACTAAGCCAGTTCCAGGTGGAACTGAGACATGAGCGTTGGATAGCTGCAAAGCATGTATTAAGATATATTCGTGGAATAATAAACTATGGTTTGAGATATACAACATCCAACAATATACAACTTCATGGATTCACAGACTCAGATTGGGCAGGAAGTGCAGAAGACAAAAAGAGCACTTCAGGCATGTGTTTCAGCTTGGGCTCCGCTATGATATCTTGGGGCAGCAGGAAACAAAACTCTGTTGCACTTAGCACAACAGAAGTAGAGTATATCACAACATGTGAAGCATGCACATAAGCAATTTGGCTAAGGAAGTTAATCTTCGATCTATTTGATCAGATTCCATAATCAACCATAATACATTGTGATAATCAGAGTTGTATAAGATTATCAGAACATCCTATGTTTCATGAAAGGTCAAAACACATTGAGATCAAATACTACTTTATTCAAGATAAAGTCCAGGAAGGAGAAATAAAGCTCGAGTACATCCCCACAGATGAGCAGACAACATACATCCTGACGAAGCCACTATCTAGAATAAATTTTTCATATTTCCGAGAGAAGATGGGGATCGTGGAAATAAATCCCTTAGTTGAAAGGGAAGAAATGACTCTCCAGGTTGGGAGGGAGCACTGGAAATATTATTGAAGACATTTATTTTCGAGATTGAAAAATAGCCCAGCTTGGGCAGATTCTTTCCTGTTCGGAAAGTGGATTGAGATTTCTGACAGACAACGATTTCTCATTGTGGTTAACATGGAAAATTGGTCCAGATTGTTGATGTATCATAGACAACGACTTCCCATTGTGGTTAACATGGGGAGTGGTCTAGGGCAGTCTCTCTTCTTGAGGGTTACTCAAGAAGATTGGCCTGCCTCGCCGGACAACGATTTCTCATTGTGGTTAACATGAGGAATGGTCTGTTTTGGAGGTTGATACAAGACAATCTTTTCCTCTTTTGGTTAACAAAGGAAATGGTCTGGACAATCATTCCTTAGGGTTTATACATTCTCTCCAGGGTGCACTTTGATTAGTGTAGGAGGAATGGCCCAAGGTGGGGAATGGTCCAGGCTCATCAATTAGGGACAGGCATTCCTTAGGGTTTATACATTCTCTCCAGGGTGCACTTTGATTAGTGTAGGAAGAATGGCCCAGGGTGAGGAATGGTCCAGGTTCAAAAGACATGACAATTATTCTTCCTTACTTGAGAAGAATAGTCCTGATATCTCATTGTTCTACTCTGAGGGCATATATTCTTTCATATCTCACAGACGTGAGTGAAAGATTGTCCCAGATGATTCAGTTTATTTCTAACAATATTTTCTGTGCAGGTTGACATCAGATGATTGTTATGGAGACTGCCTGTCTCCAGACAGTAGAATTATGCTACTGTGGTGGATATGTTCCATTGTTTGTGACTATACGTCACTGATCAAGTACTTGTATGCTACTTGGTGTGGTAGTAAACCACTGGAGTGTAGTTATGTACTACCATGGATAAGCACAGTTGTGTTCTATCAATTGATATTGTGTTGGTTGTCATGGAGAATTATTCAATTGGATAATAATGACGGTGCTCGTGATGCTACCAGTTGAATGGTCTATTGTGTTCAAGACCATACCTCCCTATCTAGGAGGGAGTGTTAATATTAAGGTATCTTCGGGAGGTATGAACCTCTATTGTGACCTTTGACAAGATTAGAATGTTCTGGAAGGAAGCAAAGAAATGAAGGAAACCCTAGATAAGATGTCGGCTGACAATAGATAATTAATATGAATTAATTAGTACCCATAAGGAGAAGTCAGCCCCAATAAGTTTTCCAGAATCGCTATAAATACAGGGCGCTAATCTCTCATTTGACACACTTCTCAGAATTGCAGAGATTAGTTTTTGCGCACTGCAGTCCAACAGTTTTGTGCGCAAGTCCCGGGGAAGGTGTTGCGCCAGTTTTTGGGTGGGACTATCTGATCATCTTGGTTACTTCTTGCTTGTTGCATTAGCCTCTCTTGGTTATTGGATTGCTACCAAGATTCTTTTCTCTGTCAAGGTCAAGGTGCTCGGAGGGTGGCTTCGGCCTATGGTTGGGTGACAAGGGTATTGTCAATGGTAAAACAAGCACAATCTTTCATATTCTAACAATAAATACCTGTGATTCTACCTAAAGCCAGATAACTACAAGTTCTATGACTGGGAGTGGATGATTAAAAAAATTGAAGCACACATATTAGTTTGGGTCAATCGACTCTTGTCCTGCGGAGGAAGGCTTGTCCTTCTTAAATTGGTAGTGGAGAGCATCACATTGTTCTGGTCCTCTATTGCAACTATTCCTAAGGGGATATTAACGAACAATGAGAAAATTAGCTTTCAATACTTGTGGTCGGGGCAAAAAAAGAAAGGAGGGACTCATTTAGCTAAATGGTCTTCAATTGTGTCTCCCAAAGTACTGGGGGGTTGGGGATTAAAATATATTCATACCTTCGTGCAAGCGTTGGCAGACAAAAATTTGTAGAGACTCACCTAGGGAAATTCCCTTTGGTCCCAGGTTATGAATTCCAAATATTTCCCAAATATCTCCATCGATGAATGGTTCAGGTCCTCAAATAGATCATCAAATTGATCGATTGTGTGGAAGACACTTGTGGAAGCCTTCCCATAAGGGGGGGATTGGATGGCTTGGAAAATCAGGGACGGAAAGATAATTCGGCTTGGAGAAGGCCCCTGGGTAGGGGTTGGTCAAAATTATAAATTTTCCAACTCTCTCCTTCAATCAGTAAGAGGAAAAAAACTTCTCAACCTACACAATGCAAGTATAGGATTTCCCCAACCCAAAGGAAGAAGCAACTGGAGATCCGTGGAATTGCTAGGCCTCACTGGGGAATTAGCTGAAGAATGGAATTCCTATGTGGGACTCCTTGTAGCCAACTTTATTTCCCTGGAGGAGGACTCTTGATTCTCTATGCTGGTCAAAAAACTTAAGGGATAGTTCTTACACTGCTCGTCTAGGCTCCAAGGCGTGGCAGGAAAGCCGGTTTGAAGGATCCAAAAAATGGTGGTGGAATCTAATATGGAAATTAAAGAAATGACTAAAATATAAAATCTCGTTGTGGTTGACTCTAAATAATAAACTTCTTACTTGGGACAATGGTATTAAAAGAGGATGGTGTGGCCCAAACATATGTTCTTTATGTAAAATTGACGAGGAATCCATTTGTCACTTATTTGTTACCCACCCTTATGCAACCCAGGTGGTAAAGCTATTCAAGGAAAATTTAAAGGAGAAATTAGAATGGAACAAGGACAATCTGGAAGACTGTGTGAAAGATTGGATGTAGGATAGATCAGTCATTCTTTATGCTGGCCTATCGACCATTTTAGTGTCCAAACTGTGGTGGGCACACAACAATTCGATCTTCAAGGATAAATGTATCTCTCCTGAAGTCACAGCGGGGGTAACGTTGTCTCAAGCAGAAGAGTCTAAAGCTGCCCTTAAGTCAAAAAATCTCATAGTTTCTATTATGCCTTCTAGCAACTATGAGGTTCCTTGGAGATATTTTGATGGAGCCTATCAGGGCCATACCCCTATGTGTAGAGTTGGAGTCGTTTTATACGTTAACCATAATCATTACATTTTCATTAGATATGCCTAAGGAGAAGGAACCAACAATAGAGATGAATTCATATCCCTTTGGACTTTACTGGAAGATGCAATCAAGGACCTGTAGAAACTTCAAGTGATGGGAGACTCTAAATTGGTCATTGAATGGGAAAGGCAGAAAAACTCAACACAAGATATCAAACTTGCTGCTATTATGAGGGACACAAATGCATTTCGGTCCTTCGAATGGATGTCCTTTCATCACATTCTTCGTGAACTAAACTCCAAGGTAGATGAACTCTCTAAAGAGGCTCTTTTCCTTCCTGTGGGGTCCTTAGGCTTTTATGAATTTATCAAAGGAGAAGAAGTGGAATCCATGGAGTTTCGACTGTAGCAACAAACTGACCGATATGAACGATGTAAAGTGTTTTTTTTTTTTTTGTATGACAGAAGAAAGGTTTAGTAGTGGACTTGTTCCGATTTTGTAAAGGAGGAGGCACAAAAAGGGCCTATTTTGGAATGGTTATCTCATTGGATTGTTCTGCATGGACGTCTTGAATTAGTGATGAAGCTGATGACTGAGCATAGCCTTAGTCTTGATTACGAGGTGGCAGGTTGGATGCCCAACAATTCAAGGCTTCATAATTATGCATTCCAAAAGGGGGAAGGAATGATGGATAGGTTTCAAGCGACAGGTCGAGGAAGAGGCCACCAAGCTCGACTGTCGATCTCTTAGGCTCATCTTAAGGTAGTCACGACCACTAAGAACTACTCCGCCCACATCACTTTAGAGGCCTAGGTCGCCATGGAAAATTTTGAAGGTGAGGTTGACTAAAAACGGAGATGAACTCCTGATGTCGAAATTGACGTTGAAATTATGCCATGGATCTCAGACACTGGTTCCACTAGTGCAAGGGAGACGAAATATTTCTGCACCGTAGACCTGTATTGGCACATTAAAACTCTTCTTAGAAAATCCATAACAGAAAGGGTAGCTACCCACAACGAGATTTCCATGCACTTGGAATATATACAATTGCAAAATCAGGTTCTGAACAAGAAATTAACAATAACGATAGCCAAAATCAACATCAATTTCAGCGCTCTCGATGAGGAAACCCTTGATGTTCCTCGAGATGATATTCCCTCGTCTTCTATGTAATTTTTAATACTTTGCTTACTCATTGCTAATAGTTTGTATAGATATAGCAACCAACCTAATAATCCCCAAACAATAAGAAGAACTAAAATCGACAGTGAGGATAAGTCTTTTGACAGGTTATGTATAAATAACAACAATTTAGTTTTTGATATATTCTGGGTAGTCATATCGAAGAAGTAATTGTTGTGATGCTGGGCTGGTTTCCCAACCGACATGGCAGAAACACAACATTTTTAATTTTTGCCATCTTATATTAATATAGAATAGTTAATATAGAATAGTTAGCTTACAAAAAAAATAAAAATAAAATTAATCAATAAATATATTTTCAAGTGGCAAATTAGGAGACGGTTTTGAGTTTTTAATCTGTGATGGTACTAACTGTAGAGGCCACACTTTCAACTAAGTCTATCAGTGCTACTGTTAACATCACTTTTCGATTCGTTGGTAAATTTTAAGATATTAAGATTTTTTTCAAGGCTGTGACTTTTAGGATGGATGATATTTTTCGTATTTTATTTTTTATTTTTTATCTTTGTGTTTTTTTATAGATTCCATTCAATTGTCTTGTTCTTCTATGGAGATGTGAACATCTTTGCAGAAAGTCTTGAACATTATATGATGTCGTGTCTAAAAATTTTGGCCTATGAAGTTGACATGAATGATATTGTTGGAGTTTGGCATGTTGATGATGGTCCAAGATTATGTTCATTTAGATTAATAGTTTATCTAGCCCCTAATAGATGGGAGGTTTGAGAGACTATGATAATATCTTGTTTTTTTTTTTGGAGATAGTGAGACTCTTAAAGCTTATAAGGTCTACATTTTACATTTCAACACTGTAATGAGATATTGTGGTTAGACAAGATGTGAACTATGATGGTGATGTATGGTCCTCTACATCATATATATCTCATACAATGATTAAGGGGAGCAAGGAGGTTGCTATTTCAAAATTTTATTTAGAGGTAAGAGAAGAGTCGAACATGTGTGGATGAGAATATATTAACAAATGATACATCCTTACCCTCTACTTCAGTTCACTGGAAGTCAAGATAACTTACTCATAAATTACAGGATGCACATGAGCATGTAGGATAACCCATATCTTTAATGAAGGTAGGTATACCTCCTAGGAGATATGCTAACCATATTGAATTACCTACTTTCATCTATGATCATTCTAGTTTTTTTGGGGAAGCAAGGTGGGACGCCTTAATGGAAGAGAATGATGCTTGGGTGGAAATTCCTTTTGAGGGTATGGTGATTGATTTTGATATCATGGCATAATTAGATTTGTAGATAAAAAGTTTGGTTGAGATTCATAGGGAGACGAGTGGTGTTGGTGAAAACACTTTCCTTGTAAAGTAAAGAGGGAGTGTCAGGTTTTGGGATTACTTCAAAAGTGTTTACACCATGCTTGGGGGTGCTTCATGTGGCAGAGTGTGTGGTGTGATGCCTACCCTTGGTTGTATATTAGTGGACATACACATTGGAGATAACTTTCTAATGGATTTCTATACCTTGACTTGATGCTTTGTGGTGTTATTTCTTATGAGGTCGGTGTCTTATGTGGCATGGTGACATTATTTATGAGGCACACATGGAGGGTTGGGTTTCTTGATTGGGAGGAGAACCTTTTTAGAGGAGCATTGAGGCATTTAGGATGAGGGATTTGATTCATGGGTAGCACGAGGCCACTTGGTTACTTATATGCTTGTGATTGATTTGAGGATACTTTTGTTAAGGAGCATTCGTACTGGAGTTGTGGTGGACTTGGAGGAGCACATGGCTTAAGAGGTAGTGTTAGAGTATTGGAGACCTTTGGACGAGAGGGTTGAACTTTGTCTCGTGGAGCACTCACCTTGGGAAGGCGATGATTCCTAGGTAGCATGGAGCCACTTACTTACTTACATGGAGGCTTGTGCTTGATTTAAGGATGCTTGTGTTAAGGAGCATTCATGTAGGTTTGGTGGAAATGGAGGAGCACATGGATTATGAAGTAGTTTTGGAGTGTTAGGATATTTAGACACTTAGGAGTTAGTTAAGTTCCACTTGGTCGAATTGTCTTTAGGGAAAAGCCTATTTATTTAGTATGCATTAGTATGCATTTGTAGTTATGTAATTCAACAAGCACGATATGTTCTAGACATAGAGTGATCCGACGACTCTTACTCTCCTTGATACTAGCGGATATTGATTCATGGCTTAGCACATGATTGGTCCATGATCTCTATTTAAAAAGCATGGAGGGTCATTTGTTGCAGATTGATTGTGAGAAACTCTTATGTACAATTTTTATTATTATTTTGCATTAATAAATTGCCTTGAGTGGCTATGTTGTATGGGGTCGTGGACTATTTTCCTCTTATAAAGTTCTAACCATGTAAACAAATTGGTGTTATGATCTTTGATTTGGTTATGTGAGTTGTTTATTAAGGTGTTTTTCCTGTGTGGAAATACCCTATTTTGTCGAACATGGAGTGTTAGAGACCTTTGGAGGGGAGCATTGGACCTTATTTTGAGGAGCGCTCACCTTGGGACTCTTGTTTGATGGGCATGCTTAGCTTGGATCTTGAAACCTATCACTTTAGTGTTGGAGCAGTTCACATGTGGGCTTAAATAATCATTGATTAGGTTCTCGAGATAGTTTTTTGTGGACCGTGTCTACTTTACTATTGTTGGCCTCCATCACTTATTCTATACAAATAGAGGAGAAAGCCTTTATTTTTCATTCATCACATTCACATCAATCTTGTCTTAGAAATGGGAGAGTTCATTAGGTCTTTTTTTTCTTGAAGATGAACTTGTATCGAGTATTTAAACGTGTTTTTGTGCAAAGGAGGAAGGTGCTAGGGTTTGTGAGAAGAAATTCCTAGAGAAGACATGACATGCTAGGGTTTGAGTCCTCATGTGCGAAGGAAATTGGGGTTGTACCAAAGAAACTTGAGGGGATACTTGGAGCACTTTGCTTTGAGAGATTTTGTGAGGGGAGCTTGGTGAAATATCAAGGGTGAACTTGTTGGTGTTGATGCTAGCTTGTTGTGGAACATGTGTGTGGATAGATAGCTTGGTGGAACACTTCGCTAGGCCTTTGTATTGTTGGCTAGGGTTTTCTATTTATAGTGGATGCTCTAGTAAGGGTTTGGAGAGCATTAGAGAGTTCTAGCTTGTGATAAGATTGAAGGCATATCTTGTACTAGCGTGGGGTAAACTATTGGCATGTACTCAGAATTTCATTCTTATGTACATATGAAGTATGATTTTTTGTCGAAAATTTGAGTACTTGCATTTTTACTTTCAATTTATCATCTCATGTTAACTGAGTAATTTCTAGGGTTGTTTGATATGTGAAGTTATCATGAAAAACTAGTTGATTTTTTCAAGTGATTTTACAAACACATAGAGGTTAAATGGGAAGATTTATGGTTGTAATAAATTTGTTGTAATTAAATAATATTTATATTTGTTATAGGTTGATATTTGTGCCCCAAGGGATGGAGAATATTTTCCTTGAAGTACAATTGTTTGGTGTTTATTTTCTTGGGTTGCCTTGTGTATTTGGTTGGAATAAGTGAAATATATGTTGTTGTAATTTGTAAGGGTCCTACACTAACCCCCTTACTTAGATACTTTATTAATGTTTGAGACATCCTTCCTTGAATAAGACCCATTAAATAGCTAGTTAATAGTTATTCATTGTAATAAAGGGTTCTTTTTAGTAATAAGGCCCAAATTAGTTGGTCATCCCTCATTATATGGGGCCCATAGGTAGTTAAGATTCTCTATGGATAGCTATATATTGAGTAGAAGATTACATATTGTTTTGTCTAGAATTGTTATTGTATTTGGAGAATTGCTCTTGGAGGTTTCCCCCTTGAAGAGGCAAGTGAACATAGCTCTCTATTTTTATCTCTCTTTTTTCTTGTGTTCTTGGGTTTTGCACTACATTTTATGTGATTGCTCTAAAGTTTTGGGGTTAAGCACACTACATAATTTATATTTTATATTCAACACTAATGCCAAGAGTTACAAGAAATAAATCTAGGGAACCTCAAGTTTGAGGTGAAATTTATGAATTTGGATTGCATTACTATTTTTCAAAATTTCTACAATTAACAAGTGATTTAGAAAAATGATAACCACTCTAAGGGTGAATAGTTGTATCATTGTAGTTAAGAAGTGATTTAGAAAAATGATGTATATGATTCCATGTAGCATACTATCACAAGGTAACAAGCAATGTAAAAATTATAGTAGGGACAGGTTTTACCCTACAATACCATCTTGCATTATTAACTGTCACTTTGCAATCACAATGCCTTAGGTTTGATCCTGTCAGGTTGCGACATTATCCTCTCCTTGTTACATGCCATAACTTGTGCAGTTGTGACTACCCTTCATGGGCTCCCTAGTTAGCACCACGATTACCATTTGGTGTGTTGATACCCAAAAGCGCAACTTCAAACCCCTGCATGCAAATGGGTTGCAATGCCTATATATATGATAATAACTAAATAGGTGGGACCCCATCATGTGAATTATGATGAAGAATGGCCCTTTTTATCTCAACACTCAGGATTACCTTGCAAAATATCTCTACATTTCTAAATGTTCTCTAAGGAAAATTGGTAATTGGTTGGTTATGTGCAAATTGAGTTGAGTAAATTAAAGGGTTGTGGAATGGACCTCCTAGTTACTATTGATGCACTTGTGTTTGGCCTTTTATCACGACTCTGGGCATCACTATGTTACGGTTGGTTTGCATATGGTAAATGTTCAAGCTTCAACTCACACACACATTGTTCATGGTTATGAGGGTAGACAATAGTTATGCTATTATTTTGAGGGGAATTTAATCCTTGTAATTTGGGATTTGTTAGACATACAATATTATGATCATATTATATGCTACTTATGATATGTTTTAATGTGGGTGATGTTGTGATCCCCTTGTTCTAGCAATGAATATGAAGTATGGTGTTAAGGTTGCATACAACAAGGTGGTAAATCGTTGTTTAATTTGGAAAATTGTGGCCTATTATATGGTTTGTTATGTTAATGTTTTGGGGCCAGTGTATGGAACACTCGTACTTGGGTTGGTGGTCATTTATGTTGGAAACAATGTGCAATTACTGCATGTCGCTCCAACCATACCCCTGAGGTCACCACCCTCGATTCACATTGTGTTTGTCTTAGGTTGTGGTTACTTCATGTTGCTCGGATTTTGGAGAAAATAACAAAGTTGTTGGTTTTTCCTTTTTGTTTTCCAAAACAAGTATGAGTTTCTTGTCTTCCATTCATTATGCACTCTGCTCCAAGATAGAATAGATAGTTGGCTCTTAGATTTTGCTTGATGGATGCTTTCTTTCTAAAGTTACATTGGTGAATATGTATGCTCTGCCTATGTGAGTTGGTTGGCATGCTGTAAATGGTTTATGGTTCCTTTCCCGTTGAATTTATGGGTTATGGTTGTGCAAATGATATTGTTGTTCCTTGTCATAGTTGAGCACTCTAGTTTCGAGGTTGTTGATAATATATTGGTTATGATACTCCATTTTTGGCACTGGTTATGGTAACTATGGTATGATGTGACTCTTTGTTTCACTCCTTCAACAATTTCGAAATGGGTTTACCTCCATTAATATAAATGGTGCTTTAGTTGTGATGGGTTCTATTTCTTGATGTGCCACATAGTCATAGGTGAATTTTCAGCCTCTGTTATATCTTTCCCCATCTAAATTGTTATGTTCGGCATGTGGGTGTTGTTTGCGACCCTGTGTGGTCTGAGGGAACCGTTGTTATGAATGAAATGGAGAAACAAGGTTTTGGTTTCCCCCCAGGTGCCGACCACGACCTAGTCTAAAGTTATGTGACAGTTGGTTGGGTGAATGCGAGGCTTGGTTCTTGTTATATGATTGGTTTTTGGATGGTGGCATTGTTGAAATTCCTCTCACAGTCTTAAATGTATACGCGGGCAATTGTTTGGTGGCACTTTGGATTCGACTGTGTCATAGTTTGTAATGATGGTCTTAGAGTTTTTGTTGTATAAAATCCATTAACTAATACTCCCTCCCTCCGGTCAGAACCGACCCTCTTTGGCTCGGTGGTTGTAAACACATGATGGGGATTTAATTTGAGTTTGGTTCTGATTGAACAATGGGTAAACCTGTTACTTGCATCGTTGCTTGTGTGTTACCTATGAGTGTTTTTGGTCGATTTTTATTGGTGGATCATTGGTGAATAAAGCCACTAAACCTTTGAACCCAGTCTGTCACATGATAAGCATTGCAGGGTTGACATTAGCCTTATGAAGAATTGTGTTTGACATAGATTGCACTCCATCATACCCTTAGTTGGTCTGAGTTTTGTTACTGAGATTATTCTATTGTTAAGTAACATATGAAATTAAAAGCCTGTAATTAAAAGGAAACAAATTTTACAGTGAATAAAGATGGTTGTAGTGGTTTTATTTCAATGCTATGATGTTAAAAGTGCACAGTTGAAGATGAACTACATGGTTGCATAATTCCTACATAAATTGGTTTATGTTAAAGATTTTATAATGTTCAATTAAATTAAACATAAGATTTCAAGCTCTCCTTGTTATATAACTTTTGGATTATGTTATTTTATGTGGAAGTTAAAGGCTTTGTATTGGTTCTTCTCGACCCTATCGGTTGGTTGGATTTATTGTGTTTTGGATGTTAGACAGTTCCTTGCACCTTCAATCAAGTAATAGATATCTATGTAAAAGAAAAGGAAATCTAGAAATTGTGGGGTGACAGTTCTAAGGCTTTTTATATTTTTGTTTTTTGGGACAACTCGGTTTTGAGTTTGAATGTTGAACAATTTTTTTTTGGAATAATGGCAGTGATGATTTGAAGATAATAAATGTTAATTCATCAACAGAACAATAACCATCTCATTCCCGACCATTATATCACTTTTCTCTTATTACAATCCCCTCACTTTTCCAGATACATTTAAATTTTCCTTGTTATGTTGTTGTGAATTTCATTAGAATGAAAGGGGTTTTAAAAGGAAGAAGTTGGGAATTGATTGGTGTTTGGATATTAGTGTGATTGTTTTATGAAATTTATTGAACAATACTCGTGGTGTTTCTCGACCATTATACCACTTTACGCTCATTACAATCCCCTCATCTTCCCAATAGTCCTATTCACTCCTTGTTCAGGCATCAATTGATTGGTGATTTTATGGATGGATTGCATGTGCTTTTGTGGTAAATGATAAGAACCAACTTTTAATTCTATTTAGGTAGATTTAATGCATGGATTATTAAGAAATTTTCATGACATGTTTTGGATTATTGCTTCAGGATGAGTTTCTTTAGTAGAGGAAGCAACAGGGGCAGAAATGCAAAAAGGGGCATAAATGCTAATAACAGAGGAAACTGGCAAGGGGGTCATAGAAGGCCACAATTCTCTATACACTTTGATGCTAATCCTTAAGAGGTAGATCAAATTTTCCAAGCTGGTTTCTTCAACCTGGTTGGCTAGGGAATTCTCCAGCCTCAGCCTGACAGGCCTGCTTTGCAGCCCAACCATAATCTTTCCGGCATTCTAGTCCCTCCTCATGTATCAATGAGACCAGAACCGCTTGCCAACGATGGTTGGAAAGAGATTGTACACTATCCCATTGTTCACCACCACGGTTGTCCCACTGCATCATTTCCATTACCCCCTCCACCACCAAAAAATCAAGTTTCCCAAGATGATCCTACTGTCTCACCCATGCAGTCATCACATGCCAGTAAAATATTAAAAGCAGATGTCCCCTAGCTTGTGCAGGATGAGGGAAAAATAATAGATACCCCCTCCAACTCATCCAAGGAATCTTCCCAATCAAACTCCTCTCGTCTTCATCTTAAGGATGATTGTTCTCATGTTATTAGTGCAGTTCAGCCTTAAGACTCCAACCAGTCAAAGGATGCCATAGAAAAATAAAAAGGGGACATCAACGAGAAGAGGAAAAATGCCTCTCATAGTAAATATGGCTTTTAAACTCTGATTATGTTACTTTTGTTATTTTGACGACAACACTTCTATTTTGGCACTGTTTAGGACAACAACATATATTTCGAGCATTTTTTATTGGATAGTTTGGATATGATGCTATTTTGGGGACATGATTATATTACACTCTGTTGATATTTATAATTTGAGCATATATATATGGAAGCGATAGTTACAAGGAGATTTTTTGAATTAAATGATTTGTTCATACAAAAGTATGCAACTAATCAATCATTGAGGGCAACACTTTTTTGAAGGGGTGGGGCATGCTAATCCCCTGGGTCTATAGTCATTATATTAATATTGTCATATTATTGTTGTCATTATTCATCGGCTCATTATTTGTAATTGTACCTTTGGTCTCCTATATGTACCAAGGATATATATATATATATATGACCCCAAATTAGGGCTTTACAAGGTGTTCCAACTTAAAATTATTATAACTTTTGATTGGAAACTCACTTTGTGATTCAAAAAGGGTTAGAAGGAGGAATAATAGGAGAATTTATAGGAATAAATTTTGGTACCATTTGAGGATAATTTCGTAAACAAGGACCATTATCATCATAAGAAACAAGATTGTCTTTGTAGGAACAACAAAGGTGGAAGAACATGCCAATAGAAATTGTGGAATTTAGCATGAATTAGAAGAACCTTTTGATAGAATATGCAACTTGAAAGGATGAGTTCTTCATATAAAGGTTTACAACTAATAAAGCATTGAGGGAAACGCTTTTTTTAAGGGGTGGGGCATGTTAATTCACTATACCTTGGGCCATTACATTACTATTTTCGTATTATTGTTGTCATTATTCATCAGATCAATATTTGTAATTGTACCTTTTGCCTCATATATATACCAAGGAGATATTTTTTAGGAATAATCAAGAGTTATTTATAAGCATAAGGTGTAAAGGAGGTTTCCCCCATGGATATTCACTTTTTATCATTTTCATGGAGAGGGATTACTTATTCTTTCTATTTTTGTATTGTTTTGGTTATTTGGAAAACGACATTTTGAGTGCAGTCTTTCCCTCATAGTAGCTCAATAGGTTTTATTATGTATGTCAATATTTTGATTAGAGTTGTGAAAGTCAAAACAAAAAGAAAAAGGAGGGGGAGAGAACGTAGAACCCACCGAAAGTCATACTCAACTAATTAAATGAGGAAAATAGAATTATATGGGAGATGTTTTCCTCATTCTATAAATAGTAGAATGCCTTACGAGAGAAAAAAGAGAAGGTGTTATAGCTTGGAAGCAATGAGAGAAAAACTACATGAATATAGAATTTGGACGTTAATATGGAGATCCCATGAAAATCTTGATAATATCATATGTAATAGAATACAATGTATGGAGTGTAGTTCCATGAATGAGACCTTGGTTATCAACCATAATCCTTGTACAATCTCAATGGACTAGGGAATTTATGGTTCAAGTATTAGACATATCATCAATACCTTGGTAAACCTAAAGGCTACAATATCAAGTGGCATTGAGACCATTCTTAAAATATCTTCTCACATGTGAAAAATGGACTAGTGAGATGTGAGGAGGGAGGGGGGTAATTATCAAGGGTTTTCATAATGGATTTAGAACTAGTTGATTATTAAAATAATCCATTTAAGGGGTATAAAATTGGTGTCTCCTTGTGTTAGAGGTTCCCCTAATATTTTGTGGGTAGGGTCTACCAAGGCTACATCTTTGGGGCCAACACATTTGGAAGAGGAAACTTTGGAAACTTTATAAAATGAGGATAAAAAAATTGTATGTAGGTGTGGATCCAAATTCTGACAAGGGTTTTAGCGAGATGCCTCATGGGAAATACAACATCGATCATGTTGAATCAACGATTGGATTAAAGGGATCTGATGTGGGATTAGGTGGTGATCATTATAGATATGGAAATGATCCTATTGTTATTTTTCAATAGGATTCCATTCATAGTGCAATTATTGAGGATGTTGTATCCTCAGTGTTGGAGTTTGCTTCCCATCCCATTCCTCTGAAGGTTGCTTGTGATTACCAATGTTTTATTCTATTTGGTGATGGTCTAGAGGTTCGTTATGGGTTTGTGGGAATCTCTGAGTGATGAGTGCTTAGGAGAAGGTTTGATTTTTCTAAGGAATCTCAAATTAGTGCAAAGAAGTTTTCATAAGGTGATGAGATTTTCAAATCCATTTTTGGTGGATGTAGGAATGGTGTTAACCATAAATGAATGAAGTGTGTAAAAACAAAATATCCCTAGTTAACTTAGTCCTCGAGGAAGAAGTTAAACTAAATGAAGGGGTGTCCATGGTAGATACTATAGTAATTGGGCACTTTCATGGGAAAATACTAGGGGAAAAGTTGCTTAGGGAGTGGATTCACTCAAATTGAGTGCCTCTTATAGGTTACTATATAATTTTTTACATTCTTACTAGGGGATAGATGGATTTCATTTTTCACTTGGAAATGGATGTGGAAAAGGTTTGGGTGTTTTATTGGAAATGGGGTTTGAACCTCTTGTCATTAAAGAAAAGGACTATGTTCTTCTATGCCAAAACTTTAAAAAGTTGATCTAACATCGTTATGGGTAAAATTGTCAGGTCTTCCATTTACATTTTGGTCAATATATGTGTTTAGAGAGATTGGAAATGTGCTTGGTCAATTTTATGAAGTAGATTTGACCTTTAATGATACTATTTTGATGTTCATTGCATGTATTTTGGTTAGTCTATATATGGGGGAGGGTTTAACAAAAAGTATGACTTTGAAGAAGGGTTCCTATGTGGTTGAAAAATGATCCGGATTTTATGAGAAGAACGAAATGAATATGGATTATTAACAGGTGCTTAACACAAAATAATAGAGATACAATAAAATTGATTTTCTATTCAATAAAGAAATAAGCTGGAAACTGTAAAATGCAGCGGAAACAAGCTTGCTGGAATGGTGGCGGCTTATCTCTGAGAAGAGATGTGACGGCTGCGCTCATTCGCAAGAAGATCATTACAATGAGGCTCTGAAGACCTTTTTACAATAAACAAGAATGCCAAAAAACCATAGACATCCAAAAACCTAACCCTAGGAGATGAAGTGCCAAAAGTCATGTGGGCCCCGTTTGGGTAAGTCAATACATCAACTTCCCAGGGTCGTAAATTTTGTATACGATCTTCGTTTTAGGCGTATGATAGCCCATTGGAAAGATCTATCTGAGGACTACAACAGTTTCACAAAATTTCATGATCAAAATTTAGGACCCGAAAAACTGCTAAAAATAATAAATTATCAAAATTGCTAGAAAGTTATTTTGCGCCAGCTGGAAAGGGTGGGTGGCCACCAATATCCACCTAGATAAATCCTCCCTCCTTAGGAAGAAATGGTTTCCATTGCATTGAGTTCCCCCATCAGATGAGGAAATTTCTGTTGAATTCGGCCCCGGGTGAGCCACTTGCCTTGGTGTAGGAGCTTCCCTTCTTTGATGACTCGATAAAGCTGGATCCTTTGTTGTCGAGTTCCCTTGATCTGTGTGTCCACAATATAATCACTGGATGCCTGTTGTATGCAGTCGAGGTTGAGATTTGTTGGTGTCAACTGTTCTGCTATGTCTGAGGTGTCCAATAATGGTGGAAAATAAGGCCGAAGGAGGTCCATGTTGAACACTGGGTGCAGGCCAAGGAAAAGAGGAATGTTGAGCTCAAAAGCATTATCCCCCATGGCCTTGTTGATAGTGTACTGACCATAACGGAGTGGGTGAAGCTTCCAATGGGGTCCTGTAAGGCATTCTTTCTGCAAGTGCAACCAAACTTTGTCGCCCACATGAAACTTATGTGGCACTCGATGTTGATCATGGCATTGTTTATATTTGTCATTGGACTTCTGTAGGATATGTTGAACCTGTTGGCAGATGTGTTGGATCCGCTCAATGAACCGGGTGGCTTTGTCAGCTTCAGTTGGAGCAGGAGATGAGTCGGTCGAGGTGACCGCAAGGGGAAGTGCAACATCTATGGGACCCAATGGTTGGAATCCCAACCCCACCTGAAAGGGGATGTGGTCGGTTGAGCTATGCAGGGCTCGGTTGTAGCTATGTTGGACATAGGGAAGGCTCTCATCCCATGTGCGGGGGTGCTTTGAATTATACATGTGAAGGATATGCACAATCATTCAATTTACAACCTCGGTTTGGCCATCTGTCTGGGGGTGGAAGGCCGTGGATTTGGTGAGCTTGGTGTCCAGCAATGACCAGAGGCTCGACCAGAATGTGCTGAGAAATTGACTATCCCGATATGAGACAATGGTTTGTGGGATTCCAAAATGTACCCAGACTCGTTCAAAGAAGAGCTTGGCAGTGACCTATGCTATGATGCTCTTCTTGCACGCAACCAGAATCGCCATCTTAGAAAAGCGATCAACAACCACAAAAACACAGTCATTTCCCCGCTTGGTGGACGGGAGGCCCGACATGTAGTCCATTGAGATGGATTCCCATGGCTTGTCAGGAGTAGGAAGAGGGGTGTACATGCCTTGTTTCTTAGTGGTCGGTTTGGCAATAACGTAGGTAGTGTAGGACCTAATATACTTGTTGACCTCCTGTCGAAGTTTCAGCCAGTAGAAATGTTTCTGTAGCATCGCCACTGTCTTTTCGACACCGAAGTGTCCTGCCACCCGACTGTAGTGGGCTTCCTAGATCAACTTCGCTCGCTCGCTTGATGGAACACAGATATGTCCGAGATGACACAACAACCCATCATGAAGATGGAAATTATTGACAACTGCATTTGCACCCAACATTTGGTAGGTGGTGGCGAAGTCGGGGTCTGTCTCATAGAGTTGGGGCCATCTAGAGGTCTCATGGCCGCAAGAGACTTGCACAGTGGTGAGTGTCGTGACTAGTGGTCTGCTAAGGCAATCAACGACGTGATTGGTGCTTCCTGTTTTATACTTGATGTTGAGGTGGAATTGATGCAAGTATGTGGACCACTTTTGATGGCGGTCATTCTGCAATTTTCCATGTGTCTACATGAACTGCAGTGGCTTATGATCAGTGTGGATGACTGTCTCCTTCCCAAGAATGTAATGTCTCCACTAGCAACAAGCTTGCACAATGGAGTACATTTCTTTGTCGTAATTAGGGTACTTACAGAGAATATCTGACAGTGTCTCACTATGATAGGCCATGGGGTGGCTGTGTTGAGTGAGAACAACGCCCACAACATAGTCCGAAGCATCTGTCTTGATCTCATAGGGATGCTGCAGGTATGGTAGTGAAAGTACTAGGGCTGAGCACAAGCATTGCTTCAAATCATCGAACGCTTGTTGTTGGGACCGGCCCCACGCAAATTTCGCCTTACCACCATCCCTATTTATTTAGCTGAGGGCCCATGCAATATGGGAGAATCCCAGCACGAACCTGCGGTAGAAATTGGCAAGGCCTAAGAAGCTCCGATGCTCAGTGAGTGTGGTTGGGGCTGGCTAGTCATGGATGACTTGGATCTTGGTTGGATCCACATGTATGCCATGTTGATCAATGATGTAGCCCAGGTAGTGGACCTTGTCCATGTCGAAGGAGCATTTTTCTAGGTTGGAGTATAGCTTGTGCTTACGCAGGGTGTGCATAACCTGTTGAATATGTTGCAAGTGTTTAGCCCAAGTCTTGCTGTAAATTAGAATGTCATCCAGATACACCACTACAAAAGTATTGGTGAATGGCCGCAGGATATCATCCATCATCTTCATGAAAGTGGCTGGAGCATTTGTCAAACCAAAGGGCATGACCAACCATTCAAAAAGGCCTTCCTTTGACTTGAAGGCAGTCTTCCATACATGTGTCTGTTTTATCAAGACCTGGTGGTAGCCAGACTTCAGATCAAGCTTACTGAAGTATTTGGCCCCTGTAAGTTGATCAAGGAGGTCGTCGATTCGGGGAATTAGGTACCGATTTCTGACTGTGATTTTATTCAGAGCCCGATAATCAATGCAGAGTCGCCAGGTTCCATCTTTCTTCTGTACCATCACGATTGGGCTCCCACAAGGTGATGAGATGGGACAAATGTGCCCCTTGTGGAGCAGTTCTTGGATCTGTTGCTTGATCTCCTCATTCTCTAACAAATAGAGATGATAGACTGGCCCATTGGGCAGTGGTGCGTCGAGGGTCAGATCGATGGGGTGCTTGACCTGGCAGTGCAGAGGTACCCCTGTAGGTGAGGAGAAGATATCCGAGTATTCTTCCACGACCTTATCTACTTTCTTCTGCTGTGTGGAGAGGCCGGTCGCAGAGACCCTATATGTGGCTATGATCTTTTGCTTATTCTGAGAGAGAATCATGAAGAAGACAAACTTCCCCGTCTGAGAGATGACCTTCCTACATTTCTTAGCAAAGATCAAGGAAATAACACTAGGTGAGACTGCCCTAGGTATCCTGTTGTTGTTGGAAAATAATACCCTACGGACTAGAAAGCTAGGGTTAGGCTTGCAGATCATGACCTTAAAGAAATCACTTTTAACCTACCACCCCAAACCTAAAACCCTTTTTCACATACAAGCATGGAAATGACCTACTAACCTTTTTACTGATGTTTGGTGTATATCCTTCGTTGCGCTTTGTTCGCTTGCTTGCAATGCTCCTTCCAAAGACAATCTTGCAATCAAGACAAAACACTACGCATGCATGCTATTTTTCTATTTGAGGGTTAGAGATTAAGCATAAATCGAATAAATCATATATAACTCATGCATTGGGACGGGAAAAATATTTCTTTATTATTTTCAAGATGAATCAACTTACAATCAATGTTGAGACCAACCACCATTCCTTGATCCTGATCCTGGGCTCCTCCTCTTCTTTGTCCTCCAACTGCTTTGCATTAATTCTTCTTAGGCTTGAGGAAAGGCTAAAGGGTTGGGACAAATGGATTCGGCAAATGGGCAGAGTTTCTTTGCTATCTTTTTCCTTTCGAATTTTCTAAGACTTCATGCAACAAACATAAAGGAATTTCGCTCAATCTATGAGCTACTTATGCTCTAAATGTACTGCAAAAACTTATGAAAAAAGACTTCTTCCTAGCTATTGATGCAACAACACAATCTTCAAACAAAGAAACAAATGAAAAAGAGATAATTTTTTTTTTTTAAGTGCTAAATGAAGCAACAAAGGGAAAATGCCGACAAGCACACAACCAAGAAAACAAAAAAAAATTCTGGCTTAAAGCGCAGATCGCAAAGAACCAGAGCAAAGACGCACAACGACGATCAAGAAAGCACCGACTCTTACGCTTGTCTAAAAACCATAAAACAAAATCTTTTCTTTTTTATCTTTTCTATCAACAATCAACTAAGAAAGAACATGCTAAGGGTATGAGGCCCTAAACTACTTACTATGCCACCCTAGACTCAAACTCATGAGAGGAACACTTCTCACCACAGGAGGGGATGACTGCCCCACCCTGATTGAAAAGCACCCAATCAAGCCTGCTACTGTCACTGAAACAACACACTTGCAAACGCGTGCTGAGCTATAACAGGGCGCGGGTACCCACGGTCTGAACTTGCACAGGCCACATGTATGTATGAATGCTAAGACAAAACTAACCACAGGCAACCCAGACCTGGAAAAGGCCTCTGATATTGACAACCAGGGTCTCTTAAAGGCTTGGATGCTTCTTTTTTAACAGAAAAGAAAAATAATTACAAAGAGTAACAAAATGCAATAAAGCAAACTGAGACAAGACTACGAACCAACAAGACTCAGACATGATCCAGAAATCCCCCCTGAGAATGTATAATTCTGACAGGGAAGAGGAGGACTGCCTCTCGAGCTCTCTGACTCCTACACGCTACTGAAACCTCTACAACAAGCGTTCAAACACGGGCTATAGAAGGTTAGGGCGCGGGTTACATGCGTGCAGGCCTTCTGCAGGCCGCGTGTACCTCTGTGTGTCCCGATAATGATCGTCAAGCAACAATCAAGGAAAAAATTGGTATAAAGAACCAGGTTCCCTGCTAGCTCTGACCTAACAGAAAACAGAAAAAACAAAGAAACATAAAATCTAATCCTTTAAACTACCCAAAAACCATAACTAAATCCGGAAACCCTAAGAGTATCTTCCCCAGTGGAGTCGCCAATTCTGTTGTTGGGAAATAATACCCTACAGACTAGCAAGCTAGGGTTAGGCTTGCATGCAGATCATGACCTTAAAGAAATCACTTTTAACCTACCACCCCAAACCTAAAACCCTTTTTCACATACAAGCATGGAAAGAACCTACTAACCTTTTTACTGATGTTTGCTGTAAATCCTCTGTTGCGCTTTGTCCGCTTGCTTGCGCTGCTCCTTCCAAAGACAATCCTGCAATCAAGACAAAACACTACACATGCATGCTATTTTTCTATTTGAGGGTTAGAGATTAAGCAGAAATCGAATAAATCATATATAACTCATGCATTGGGACGGAAAAAGTATTTCTTTATTATTTTCAAGATGAATCAACTTACAATCAATGTTGAGACCGGCCACCGTTCCGTGATCCTGATCCTGGGCTCCTCCTCTTCTTTGTCGTCCAACTTCTTTGCGTTAATTCTCCTTAGGCTTGAGGAAAGGCTAAAGGGTTGGGACAAATGGATTCGGCAAATGGGCAGAGTTTCTTTGCTATCTTTTTCCTCCTCCAAATAGTACCCCTACCCCTTCTTTTATAGGCTAGAAGGAGCTAGGGTTTTGGATGAACTCTCGGCCATGCATGGCTGGGAGTTTCAGTTAACTGACCCATAACTTTTTGTCCCGTCGGCAACTTTCCTGTTTTTGTGCTTTGTTAGGTAAACGCGGGCTGTAGTAGGCCTGCCAGCGTTCAAAATCGTGCTGTAAGAGGCCTGCCAGCGTTCCAACATGTGCAGTAGTGGGTTAGGGCGTGTGTCACTTGATTTAAGAGGATTTTCAAGAGTTTATTCAGCATGGCTTTGGCAAGGAAGGGATATGAGTTGGCATGATGCCAGGTAAGCATGTGTGGTTCAATTTAGGGTTATAACACCTGTACAATTTTCTGTTCAAAGTAATAATAACACTACGAGGCCTAGACTCATATACAACATGACGTTTCCATAAATAAGGTTGGCCCAAAAGAAAATCA